>NW_010588869.1:116038-165174 GCF_000705375.1 Tinamus guttatus | reverse complement strand
GTACTATCTACCCAGTCACATGCCATTCAAGCATTGCCAAAACTATCTCACATTTTGCACTAATAAGATCACGGTACAGAGAAATTTTCATATTTATAGTGTTACTATAAATAATAATCCCTTAAGACCTAACACACTGAAAGGGTGAATAAAACAATGGCCTTCAGTATGGCTGAAGCTATGAAATTCAGCTTTAAATAGTGTTTTTTTTTATTGCTATTGCTCTCAGACTTTGCCATCAATTCATCTTCTACTGAAGAAAATATAAATTGCTCAATAGCAAAGTAAAATTAAGGAGATTTTCTGACTCCTGAAAGAGATTAAAGTATATTCAATCTCAAGAATATTTGTTAGGAAGCCTGCCTTACTTACATCTTTTGCATCCTTCCATCCACAGTAGCAACTGTAAAAAATCCATTTTGCAGACTGTATTATTCTGAGAAAAATATATATTTGAAAAATATGTATTTGTGTTTGTAGATCAAGTAGGTGTGCATGATAGCTTCTTTTTTTTTTTCCTTTTTATTGTGTATTTAAATGGTGACAGTCCCTGAAATGTACTAATATCACATTAAAAAAATAAAAAGGAGAGACCTGAAGATGTGTATAACTTGTTCTCAGTGGGACACATAAGATGTGCAATCTCAAGGGAAGATTACTGGGAGAGTGAAACAGCTGTATTTCTTCCATTAATCAGCCAGGTTTGTATATATTGAGCGTATAGTGGCATTGCACCTCTAATTTATTTTTGTGATATAGACTAGCCAGTGATGTTGCATACATCTATGAACCTAGAACACTGTGATACTACTATAATATAATACTATTCTCACTCCACCATGAAGATGCCTATATTTGCGCCATGCTGTATTATTCTTATTGTTTCAAAATGCAATAAAAATATTTAGGCAATTCCTACAAAGACAAAACAATAGTGAGTTTGGCTTTTCTTTATGAACTGGGTGCAATCTATTTGCACCAGATCCAGATTCCTTTTAACCATTTGGTAAGTGAAGTGCAAACATGTTGCAGGACATGACTTTGGGACAAACTGTACCTTAGGTCTTATCTAGGTCTCTTTAGGATATTTATATTTATCAAGTGACAGGGTTAGTTTTTCTTAGTCCTCACAAGAGATGAAGCCTTATAATCCAGTAGCTCTCTCTTCTAAGCTATGTTAACATTACGGATTCAGTTATATTTGTCTCATGTAGGTCCTTCGCCCTAAGGAGTCTGTGATCACTACAGCTCAGGTCAGGTCAGTACAATAAAACTGACTCAAAGCCAGGCATTTATCATTCATCCAGAGATCATATCAAATCAGAAACAAGAAACAAGAAACTCCCTTCTAACTGCATCTTAGCCTTTACTTTCAACCCCTCATAATCAATCTGTTTTTACCCAAATCTGGTCTGAGGCAAATAAACTAAACTTCTGCAGAATGCTTCATCACAAAGAAAACAGTCTCAGCCTTAGGTCAAGAGAATTAAACGGAGAGACACTTGCAGCTGCTCATCACACTGTTTCATCCTTCAGTGGATGTACATTTGATTGCCTTTAAATCTTAGAAAAGGTAGGAAGTAGATTAAGCTTCTCAACCAGCAGTAACATATCCGAAGCCACTCTCAAGAGACCTCAGCCCTGACTTTTTTAAAGAGAGAATTATTACTGGAGTTCCAACCCACAGGACTGGTCCCTATGATAAGCTATGATCATATTGAAATATATTAAGAAAAAAAAATATATGGATGTATTACAGAATAAGAGAATCACAGAGTGGTTGAGATTGGAAGGGACCTCTGATCGTCATCTATTTCTCGCCTCGCCCCACAAAAGATGTGCAGGAGAACTGCACAGGGATTTAAGTGAAGCTAGGATATTAGATAATGTGCTGTTCCAGCTTTGGGTGCTAAATTTCAAGAATGAAATAGACTAGACTAGCTAGAAGTAGGAGAAAAATGTGATTATTTGAAACTATTGAAAATCTAACATGTCAGGAAAGACTGCAAAAACTTGAGATGTTTTCCATAAGGATGGGAAAGTGGGGAAGGACTTAATTTCACATATGTGGAGAGTTGTTTAGGGGAAGGAAGCAGTTTGTTCTCTATCACCATGGCACAGGAAAAGAAGCAATGGGCAAGGAATAAGAAAGAAATGAAGTGCCCTAAGACCTCCCAGGTTTCCTTGCCTAGTAGGAATCCTAGTAGAAAAGCAGGCAGAAGTACTAACCACAGTTAGGGATTACTAAAGTAATCTGTATATGCACTAATTCTTGGGACCATATGGGACATTTGAGGGTGTTAAAGGGAACTAGTTACTAGTCAGTGTAATAGCACTGATGCTATCTGTCATCTTTGAACAGTCATCACAGTTCTCTCCCACTGACTTCGGAAAAGCAAATGGCAGGGTTGTCTTTAAAAAAACAAGAGGGAGGATCTATAAAATACAGGGCTTGCCTCTCGTCTGGGGAGATCATGGAGCAAGACCTCATGGAAGCCATCTCCAGGCACAATTACTATACTACATATAGTAACTGAGAAGTCTCAGAGCAGATTTACCAGGGACAAATTGTGCTTTTTCTGCTTTATGTGGACTATAGCAGAGGCATCCAGACCATCAGTCTGAAAGGGCTGTAGTGATCAATGGTCTGATGTGATGTTCCGGAGATGTTGATGCTGGGGCTGATCCTGTTAATCATTTTCACCAGAGACCTAGGTGATGAGATGGCATGAATATACCCTCTTCCTAGGTTGTGGATGATGGCATTTTGGAGGATGCAGCCTGTATCTGCTGCAGGGCAGCCCTATCATTCAAAAAAAACCCAGAATTAAATTATTCCCTCCCTAAGTCACCTGATTTTTTTTTTTCTCCCCCGGTAGACTTGCAGACTCTCTCTACATAGAAATCAATACTTTTACAGAACTCTTGGAGTCACAAAAAGGATATACACATTGGAAATTTCAGCTACCAATAGGAGAATGTATAAATGAACCACTGGCCTTAAATTACTTATTTAAGAAAGGGATTTTCAATCTCTGCTCTTGTAAATAGCTCAGTAAATAGCTCACAGACTGATATTGCTAATAAATGCTAATATACATCAGTACACTTTTTTTTTTTTCTGGAAATTTTACGATTTGAGATGTAAGGTAAAAATCTTCTCATTTTGCATTAAATTAGCTTTGTTTAGTGATGATGAAATAAAATAAGATTCTGTGCTGGAAGAGTGATCCTCTGTGTTTGAACTCATGTCATATCAGAATTCCCATCTGCAAGTGCAGTGAGGCTTTCACTAACTCACAACTTGACAATCAAAGATGACACGAACTATTGCTATCCATTCTGTTTTCTAATATCTAACATGTTAAGGCTATAGTAATTTCACCTGTTAGATTCCTTTAATTTCTTTATATTGGCATAATGCTACTTATATATTTTAACATAATATTATTTATCAATATTTTCAGTAAAATAAAATTTGCTGTAAATTTATTTACAGATTTTTTTTTCCAGAATTGATTTCCTGAATTCTTTTGATTCAAAGCTGAGAATCAACAGCAGAGAGAGATTGCAGTTCTCTCATCTTTCTTTATGAGCTTCCCAAACATGAGTCAGCTCTGGTCTAGAGTTGTACCTAAAGTAATAGGCTGAAAGGCAGGGCGTATTAGCACTGTGCTAATTTTTCTCTCTGGCTGCTGAGCCAAAGCAGACTCACAACCTTCTAGCTTGGAGCTCAGCCAAGATAAATCTGTGACTACGCTTATCCAAGCAGATATATACTTCAGCATTTAATTCCTTTTTCTGAACATAATTCTAAAAGCCTTTTCTTCTTTCAGCATGGGAAGCCACTGTCTTTATACACAGCTTAGCATCAGTTTTGCTGAAGGCAATGGGACATATCAACCATTTGGAAACAGAACAGGTCTTTATATTTCTCAAAAAAAAAAAAGAGAGAGAGAGAGAGGAAAAAGAGAAAAAAAAAGAAAAAAAAAGTGAACTAGCTTTTAATGATAGTAAGTTTCAGTTCTGTGTTTTTATTGTTAGTTGATTCCAAAGGCTAACCCTGTGCCTAGTCTACTGCATTTATTCTAAACAAAGGCAAGGACAGAGAGATAAAGAGGGCTGAATGTATTCCTGTGCACATAAATATTATGTGTTACAGAAGGGAGACCGTGTTGGGTGTGTGATCCTGCAGCGGAAAGCCGGGAGTTGTTAGGAAGACCAGATTGGGTACCTCAGCTGTGTGGGCTCCCATGCCACCAGAAATAAAAAGGAAAAGATGTTTAATGAATCTTAAAGAATTATTTTGTCTAATCAACATTCCTCTGCATGTAGGGATCTAGACGAATGCCGGAGTTGTGATTGGAGGTTACTGTATGATTTCACCAAATATCAGAGATCAGAGGTGATGGCAACTCTCCATAGACACAGCTTAGTTTTTGGCACTAAATTTTAGCATTTTTTCTTTATAGGTATATGGTCCTTTTAAGATAGAATTCTGAATTTATTTTGTATGATGTTTATGATGTTTTAGGATAGATAAATATGATAGAACAGGTCAAACAATTCAAACAAGCAGGATTTTCCATCAGAAACACTTTCCATGGAAGATTTTATTTTGACGAAAGTTTGACAGTTTCAAGAATTGCAATTCAAGATATTTTGTCTAAAAAACAAAAGAACTACTCATTTTATTGTTCAAAATATTCTTTTTCAACTACAAGTATAACTTAATAAAATCAAAACTTTAAAATAAGTGATTGAAATTTTATTTTATTGTTGACTGAGTTGTTTAAATTGAGCTGGTTTGAACTGAATATTCTTGAGATTTTTTTTTTCATTCCAGGTAAAAAGAAATTACAAAATCTTGACCTTTTGTCATTATGATTAAGATGTTTCCCATACAGGCTTAACATCTAACAGTATGAGAATGTGTTTTAGTATAGATTTTTAATATATACCGTCAACCTTAATTCAATTTTACTGTAGAGCTTCTATAGCAAATTTATTAACTGATACAAATACCTTAATACTTAAAAAGAGTCCATATTATAAGACAACCACTGATATAGACAAATCGAGGCTTAAATTCTATCTCAGTTCCTGTTCTCCCCTTCACTTTTCAATGTTTCATTAAACAAAATGATTAACATTGATTACATGCAGTTGTGGCAGCAAGTGGTAAGATTTGTAATGGCCATTATTTTGTGTGGTAGGTTACTTCATAGTCTCATAGCTACCTCTAAAATCTTTCTGTATAGACAGGCTTTACCTCCATGATAAAACCACCTTTGAGCTTGAAGAACAAGAACTACCATCCGTTAATCTTCATTCAAAACTGTAAGTAGTTTTTAGTTATCCTGGCTCCACGTCAACAATTGTCTTTAGGATAAAGGCTGTCACTCAGACAAAGCAATGAAAATCAGGTTAGATGTGATCATGGTAAGGCTATGTTAGTGATGACATATGCTTCAGATTCCTTTCATAGGTAGCATTCCTAATGCCTGAACATTTCCTGTCCAGGTAACATGCATTCCTATGATAAAGCTGTGATGGAATAGGAGGATGGATGACCAAGACCAGATATTTTTCTCTAGGGTTTGATCACTACCAGATTTATATTCTTAGAGTTAATAGGAAAGATATTCCATACACACACACACATACACACAAAGTTTTTTAGGAACCTCATCCGCACTAGGGCTCCAAAACTCTTAAGTCAGGTTGATCAACTGTTATATATGCTTTCTGACAAAGTACACTCCATCCTGACAAACTCCACAAAGTATTTTTTGCCTGCATTTACCAGCATGACCATTGTCTTGCTTAAGTTCATCTCCTTTTGTCTATTCTTCATTCATGAGATGAAACGAGCTGATAACATCCTAATAAATAGTGCTGAAGATAAAGTAGAATTAAGTGTTAACTTGCAAACTCATAATATTTATATTATAAATACAGGATTTATTGATAAGATATTTTATTTGAAATTATATTCCTTTGTCATTGAAAATCAACTGCTAACAAGACGTGTCCATTCTGTGATATAACAAGATGTGTAACATCCTTATTTGTAAACTATGAATAGGTATCAGGAACGAGGTAGCTGTATTTCACATTATAAATTGAAAAGATTCACAGTTCAGCCATGTCAAAGAATAGAGTTAATAAAATATAGGTGAACAAATAGGAGAGGAAAAGTTTAGGAAATTGTTCTGTTAATCCTAATGCTCTTCAGCCCAGATAAAGCACTGTGGGGCTGCAGTCGTTTGACAGTAGTAAACTCCAGCACTCTTTTTCTGGATGTGGAAGGGAAGGAGGCTAAAAGAACATTTCAGAGCAATCAGCACAGCTGTTGGGGATATGTGATGTTTTTGGTATCTGTGAGTAGGACTATGCTGGGAACAACTTATGGTGATTCAAATGTATAACAACATACAGATGCGTATTGCATCTGTATACACAGGCATAACTATGTATTTAATATGGAATACTATTCCATTTGCTAGAGTACAAATGACCAATTTGGTAACTCCATGTAGTCGATATATGTATTTAGTTTACTGGGAAAAAACAACTTTTACTTTGATCTAAATGATGAGTGAGATACAGTTTGTTCCGATTGATTCCAGGTCAGTGCAAATACATCCTTCTATTTTAGCTGGAATTTTTTTATTTTGAGTGGATTGTAAATGATGAAGCAAAATAACAGAAAGAACGTAGTTTAATTTTTTTTTTGAAACAGGTTAAAACAGCAATATAGATCGTTGGATTAAAAAGCAGTTAAAAAATCTCTTCTGATTTGTAAACCAAGCAGATTTAATCTGGAAATCGCTAAGGGAAAATAAATGCAGTACATGATAGATGTCATCTTTATAGTGTCATTTTTTTCTGACCAGAATTACATTCTAACAAGTTCTGATGACATGACAGAAGCTCCAGAGGTATCTCATACTTTACAGAATTTTAACTGCAAACTTTTATACTTAACACATTTCTCCTAAGGCAATAAGACACACCACAGTCAACACTAATGTCATTTAAACCTACATCATCCAGAAACTACAGCTCTGTATCAGTTATGATTATTGCCCATTAATACAATCCTATGTTATTATACAACTGCATTTTACCACCTGTTATTATACCACCTATCTCTAGGTGGTATGCAGGCATCTTGCATTATCCGCTAGATGTAAAATGAAAGAATATGCTTGTGGAAATGTTATTATCCATATTGCATTGTTGAAAAATCATGCAGGCTAGCTTGAGTGATTAGTCCTCTATGGGAAAGGGAGAATAAGCAACGTTCCCTAAAAATTCATAGAACATGCGTTTACTGCAGGAAGGCCACCAGGAAAAGGGAAGAGTCAGAGAGGTGATAATTTTCAGAGGTAGAAGACATCATGAGAAATGAGGGTAGGAAAGTAAACAAATGGAAAAAGAGGAAAAGAGAAAGTCCAAAGTGAATACTGGCACTAAATCCAGCAAAAAGTGGTAAAGGAAAAAAGCAGATATCCAGGGGAGTGAATAAGCCTTTAGTTATCCATAAGTGGTCCCATTACCAATTTAGAATTCATTACAAGCATTAGCATGGCAGCCATCAGCATCGTTTCTGGAACCTCCCTAAATGCTTTCTTTCATCCTTGTGAAAACCTCCAAAGCATAGCAATACAGCCTGGCTGGCACAGAGCCAATTTAGAGCTTCTCAGCTGCATAATAAAAACAGAGTTATGTTAGCCAAAGACTGAAAAAGTGTGAGCAGGCTGGGACCAAACCTCTCCAGCGCTTGGAATGGGTAGACCTAGGAGAGACCCATGGAGAGAGCAACTCATTTCTGCCCTGGATGAAGGGATGGGCTGTGACCCCAGAAATAACTAACACCACCAGACCTCCTGCTCCCTCTATGTAGTAGTAGCAGCATCGGTAGTCAGCAAAGATCACCAGAGCTCTGACATAGCAGCCCACTTCAACAGATTATTTATTGTGATCCAAACTGCACTGTATCGAGATTATCTCTGCTGCCAATAGAAGGTTGAGAGAGACTGGCTGAATGTCTTCATATTTTGGGCCTCTCTCATGTCATCAAGCTGTGCAAACTGGTTTTCTCAGGGATAATAGTTAAGGAAGTGACCATGTTGAGATAAAAGTGCCTGTTTCCTCAGAGTGTTTGTTGGAAAAGGTGTCTATGAGTCCAGTAAAGCCTTCCCAGAAACTTGGGAACAATTTGACATAAAATTTCAATTGAAAAATTGGAATATTGTAATGTTTTGTTAATAGGATTATTTGGCTTTTTCTCAAAATTATGTTTCATTTAAAAATTAGACTAAAAATAGTAATGATTAATGTAAAAATGATTAAGAACATCCAAACAAAAAAGAAACCTGTTCTTTTAAGCTGGACAAAATGTTTCATTTTACAAGAATAGACGAATAGACTTTTTTGAGGGGAAGGGGGGTCAGTAAATGCAGGAGAATTAAAAAAAAATCCAAAATGAGAACAATTTCTCTAACTTCTCTTGGGAGTGCTGACCCTTGATGTGTCCTTGGAAGGCATTTGTGCACTCCTCTAGCAATTGAGACAATGTTGGTTTGGCAGTTTGTTTTTCTGAGGCAATGGATCTACTTTGCAGATAACCAAGTAGTTTGTTTTTAATCAAATATTGAATTCACTAGGGAGACCTGGAGATTCAAATACATTTACAAAGACAGTAGTACCAACACAGCATCCTTCATGGTGACCCTCAGAATGTCTTCAGGGACATCAGAATAATGTTTCCTGAAAAGATTTTCTTCTCCTTGTAGTAAGGCGCAGCTGAGTTTGAAGGCAGCTGGGATAAGCTTGTATTTGTTTGATGGTCTATCAGCAAGAATTTTCTGCAGTTTCTTTCAAAAGACATTAATGACCATATTGGTGTAGGAACCTACGGCATCCTAGCATCAAAGACAAGTTCCAGGCATTGTAAGAAAACCCCCTTTTTTTTCCCCCCCTTTCTGAATATGCCTGTTGGAATATGCCTGGCTACCTAGGGACCAGTAGTGATAGAAAAGAACAACACAGCAGATTAGATATTGAAAGTTTAAATTGCTCCCTGAACTGTTTATGCATAGATATATAATCAGCACTCCTATTCTCCATCTTCTCCCTTTGCCCTTTAATAAGTACCTATTTCTGTAATAATAATCTGCTTTGAGGAAGTTTAAATAAGGCTTGTTAACTTATAAAATTGGTTCAGCTTTGATTTCGATATAGCTTCAGAGATTTTTTTTATTTTGTATGAGACAGGAAATTTTGTCCTTACTGACATCTCCATTACTCGTGATGAGAAAAGAATCAACTTTTGACTTGAATTATGAATCTGAACTTTTGAATTTCAGGAAATGTAGTAGTGCTATTAAAACTCAACATTTTACATTGCAAAAATCTTGGTCTAATTTCCCTTCTAAGCTCAGATTTCAGGGCACGCTTTCTCATCCCATGGTCAGATTTATGTAAATAGACTCCTTGCTAGTGAGAATATTAAAATGTCCTGTGACTTGATTATGATTCCTTCTCTTCTCACTGGCATCTCCAGGTGAGGAATGAGAGGAAATATTCAGTCCGTGTCATCCTCTGCCTCTGGAAAAATGTGTCTAGTTTTAAGGCTCTTTGTACCTTTTAAGCAAAGTTTTCTGGCCTTTTAATGCGTGTAGTCTAACTGATCATCTTGAACATTTACAATGACATTTGATGTTGAAAATGAAGCTTGAAATGCAGACTTCTTTCAGCTTGCCACTTCTGTATCCATCAGGCACTATTTTTCTGACAGCGTTGGGTTGAATGAGAAAGTTTAAGCAGCCTCAATCTTTAGTGGACTTTCCAAGAAGACATTTGAATTCTAGAAGTATAGAAGAAATGAGCAATCTTGGCTTCCCATTGCTTATCTATGTGAACCTTATGTGCTAGTAGGTAGCAGCTGTGCAGACAAAAACTGTGGAAAAGCGCCATGTAGAACCCACTTCATAAAAAAAAAAAGGAGAGGATACCTCAGAAAACTTACAAAAAATACTGAACACAGTATTGCTACTGAGCAATAATAGAAGAAGGGAAAGGGGAGAAAGTTAATAAAACTGAATGACATGGTGGTGATCTGTAATTCACTTTGTATTTGTAATAAGTAGATATCTTTGTTGCCAGAGTTCATGTGCCAGCAGAAAAGGACCCTCAGGAAGATTTAAATGGACAGGATGGCTCTGAGGAGAGAGACATTGTGGATGTCTGGATTGATATGGGAAACACAATTAAAACAGTGAGAGACTAGGAGTACTGAAGATATTATTACTTACTAAGCATAGACAATGACAAAACACTGAAAACTGAAGTCAGATAAAGAAAGGGGAAGCAAGGCAGGATGATCAAGGCAGGAGGCAAATACACTTAAAGAAAGATGTTGAGGATACTGGTGAGCAAGTATGGTGTCAACGTAACATCCACCTAAGCAAATGGAACAATGTGGATTTGTTTAGATCAGAAAACACAGCATTTAAGGTTATAATATTTAATCCTGGAGATGAGAAACTTATTTTAGATTATTATTGTAATTAGTTCTATTACTATTTTTGCTATTATTTGCCTGAAAAGACAGAAATGACCAGATACTGGAGACGTGGAAAACAGAGTAGCAAGATTTTTATTTGACAGACAGGAGATGATAGGGCAGCAAATCACAATGGCTGTGTACAGTTTTAAATATCCCAGTAGTCCTTTTCCGGCATGGCATTATCATATTATTGTATACAAAAATTAGTCTCAGAGGTGCCACATATTTGTGAGCTCACCATCATACCATATTTCAGTCTTGTCCCATCAGTATTTTATATTAAAGTTCTGTCTGCTGTAGAAAGTGAAACCCCTATTTCAGACCTAATTTTTTTCATTTTAGCTGTTAAATTGGCTCGTTTCAGGGTAAAGGTTTTAATTCGTTATAAATTATATGCAGTGGAGGAATTTTATGGGAAAAAAAAAAAGTATAAAAATTGTGCTCCTGGCTGGAAAAAACCCTCTTATCTAAGATGTACAAATACCCTACACACTTAATCCAAGTGGCAGGTGATACAAGTTATGTAGACCATTCAGAGGTGTTCTCTGACACCTCTCCTGGACTTTGAGAAGTCTTTCCCATGCAGGAGAATGAGAGGCAGTGCTTTTGGAGAGAACAGTGTTTCTCAAGGTCACTGAGAGCATGGGGGCAAAGTCTGCCTGGGGAAACATAGAAGAAGAAGAAGAAGGAAGGTTTCCTTGCAGGATGATTTTTTTCAGCTAACAGACATCCTGCTGCCTCAGCAGGCCGTACTTGAAAGGATGCAGAAAAAAAAAAAAAAAAAAAAGGCTGGAGAGACCCCCACTACTTCCCAGTTGCTCTTAAGGAAAGGACATCCTATGGGCTCACACAGGGCAGCTAAGTAGAGTTGGCTAAAATCTAACAGTTTTGCTTTGCAAAAAATCTCAAGGCTGTTTCTTTGCAGGTTTTCATGAAGAAATTGCACAAGGGGCCAGAGTTTCTCCATGCAGAATAAGTAGGCCTCCTAGGGTCCTGAGGGTCCAATTTGTTACCAACTCTCTGCTGTGCTCATCCCTGTTGCATGGTCCCTTCTCCAAAATCATCTCCCTCACAAAGCTTCCTCCCCTCTCTTTGCCCTAAGAAGGACCCAGATGCATTAAATGTTCTTGTGATGGGCAAACCAAATCCCTGCTTGACTCTGCCTGTCATCCAACTAATCAAATTAGTGAAACAAGCAGCAGCTGTCTAGCACTGTGTACCCTCTTTGACTGCCCTTATCAGCACTATTGTTTGTTGCTTTTGTCATAGGGTTTATCCAGCAAAGAATTTCTGTCTCATAACTCAAGTGGAGGAAAGGGAGGAGCGATGCAGGAGAAGAGGAGGGAAACTAGCTGTCTTTTCCTCTTTTGCACTGCTTTTCACTTCAAATCTCTATGACTCAGCTGAGCTCTGTCCTCGGCAAGAATCCCATTATTTCACTTTGAAAATCTGGTCAGTCTCATCATCATTAGGTTAAAGCAGGATTTCCTGTGCTGTGTCTAATGTGTTATACAGATAATTTAGTAATAACACTTAAAATCCTTTCCAATTTAAGTTTAAATCCTTCTCTACAATTGCATCTTACTTTGCTGACAAATTTACTCTAGATTATTTTTAAATAATCAAATTTTCAGCAGACAAGTTCCTTTTGGTATTCTAAGCCTCACCCTCCTTTCCCCACCTTGGAGCCTGCCTATACTCGTCATCGCTTCAGAGAATATTTCAAGGACGAAAGTTGTCAAGTGACAGAAAAAAACAGTTGTAAGAACTTCTTCCTCTCACTACCATCCAGTCCTTAATAAAGAAAAATAATAATGTCCATTTTAGTTAGTCTTTTATGCTTCCAACCACACTTCGTCAAGGAGGTTGTTTGTTTGCTTGTTTGTTTTTTGCTTATATTTTTAAAGTAAATCCCTCTCCTCTTTTTTCACATTGCTTTCCTAGATACTGATTGAGAGGAGAGCACAGACAGCTCTGCATGTAAGGCAGAGGAGAGCAGGCAGAGAAGAGGAAGGGATGAACAGTACCAATTCATTCTGTCGCTTGTGTCATTTTCTTTTTTCTTTATAATATCCTTATAGTTAGAGGGGTTCAAATTAAATTTTTCCTAGTTCTTTGTTTTAAATACAGACTATTTGTTATATCCACTGGCATCATACTGACTCTTATTCTGAACAGTAGTTATTTCATTTATTTTTTCCACATCTCCACTAACATTTCTCTAACCCCTTTCAGCTGTAAATCCTCTTGGGTAACCACTTCCTACTTCTCAATCCAGCTCTTGCAGTCAGTGAGTTCTGGGAACATACAGAGTGCCTCTGTAGGACAGTAGCATGAGGGCTATATCCTACTGACTTTAGTGCTATCCTTACTGGCACAGAGCCAAGTTTAGCCCTTGCTGAACAGAAGAAAAATCCAAGTGTTTTTTGGCAGAAATACAAACCACTTGGAGCACTTTGGTGTATGGATGTGAAGTGTTTTACAAGCATCCTTAGAAGCCCAGTACAGCTCTCTGTATCGTAAATTTCTGTAGTGTGGACAAGCCTCGAGAAAGTACCTAGGAGAGGAATGGGAGGCAACTGACAGCATCGTTACTGATATGGTGGAAAAGGATGCCAGAAATGGAGGGGAGAGGCTTGTTGATTGGACAGAATTTTGGTAATGCAGTTTGACAAAGAAAGAACTAGAAATCAGAAAAAGACTGGACAGAACATTTTCACTTTGGTGTTTTTTTTTCTCCTGATCTATAACAAAAACTAAAAAGGGCTATACTCAGGATAATTTCATTAAATAGAACATACAAATTTCCTAGAAACAAACTTCTCCAAGCTTCAAATTGCAAGAATTAGGATTATTCTACTACTCATATTTTACTGTTACTTTCATATTCACATACTCCTCCAATCTGCTTTTAATTTGGATGTGGACAATCAGAGATTTCCACAGGGAGTCTATCGTATTTCAGTCTGTACAAAGCCTCTGCATCATTGTATTCTTCAGCATGCTAATGTTGATACTAGTATTTTCTGCATTAGTTTCCACATTTTTATATCTCAGCTGTCTTAAATGCAGACCACAATTTAATTCCGTTTCAACAGAAGTAGTGACAAATGTTCTTTGGTAAAGCTGAAAGATGATATCAGAATATACTACTCTCGTAGGAACATCAACAATCTATTTTTCTTAGCCACTTAACTGAAGAAACATTCCTGAAATAGAAACAACAGGAAAAAAAGTGACATCACTATTTTTTTTTTACTTCAGATTCTTAGCAATGAAACTGAGACAAGAATTTAAATTAATGATGTCACTTTTTGGATTCTATCATGCAGCTCTGTCAGCTCCACTTCTCACTCTCTGCTCCTTATCAGGAGTAGCTGGTGCTGCTCATCTGTACCAGGTTATTCTGGTTGTTGTAATGCCCCTTAGACTTGCCAGTCAGGTCGTTCCTGTATGCACTGCCCAGCCCTTTGCAGCCAAAAAATCTGGGCTATCATGTGTGTTTTAATAGACTGCTTTTTGCCAGCGTGACATATTTGTAAGTGAGCACAGAACACACATGTGAGCCACCATCCTCTTGAAGGACTGTGGGGAGTGGGACTGGTAGAAGGGACTGGTAGCCCTTCAATGGGACAGGAAGGCACAGGAAGTTCTGTCTGAACATACGGAAAATTTTCTTTACTGTGAGGGTGACTGAGCACTGGAAGAAGTTGCCCTGGCTGGTTTTGGAGTCTCCATTCTTGGAGATATTCAAAAGCCACCTGGACATGGTCCTGGGAAACATGCACTAGGTGACCCTGGTTGGGCAGGGGCATTGGACTAGACGAACTCCAGAGGCCCCTTCCTCACTGTTCCGTGATTCTGTGACATGGTGTTTTCAAATATTTTCAGCTGACACAGCTGATTTTGGCAGAAGAAAATAGTGCATGGCCTTAATTGCAACAACAGTTTAAAAATGCACTTCTAGAAACTCTAGCAAGGTGCAAAAAACTCATGAAATAATAACTAGAGACAATTCTTTAGAAAGTTGTCTTTGGTTATGTACAACTCATGTTTTATGTGGGGAATTCATTGGTATATAAGCTTAGTAGCACAAAAGTGTGACACTGGCTGCAGGTGGTAATGAAAAAATGGTGAATTTGATTGCTTTGCCTTTAGCAAGTAAGGCAGAAAACAATAAGGCAAATGGGGACATCCTTTCACATGCTTAGCAGCCAAATATCAAACATCAACTGAAGATTAAAAGTAATTGTCATATACACTTAGTCTTTGTGCTTTGATTTGGAGTAAGAAGAAGGCAATTTAATCAATTTGTTATACTCTATGTGATATGCATGTCTCAGAAGTTTGTAGTTTTGAAGCTGTTCTTGAAAAAAAGAGAAGAAAAAAAGTCAGAGATTTTATCTATAGATAATATGCTAAAAGTGGCTATCAGAGAGGCCTAGAAATAGATATTAGTAAGCAGAGGGTAATGAAGAATGAAGTAGTAAGACTGGAGGTTAATGTGATAATGAAGTTTGGCCAGGCAGGTGTGCAGCCATTTTTTTGCTACATGACATGAAAATGTGTCCCATCCATCTCCTGCAAAAGGTTTTCCATGCATTCTTTGAATTGTTCATACAGTGATATCTGGACTTGTTCTTCCTTTATTTCTGTCATGTTCTTAATTTGTCCTTTCTTACTGATACCATATTTTTAATTGCGGTTTATTTAAAAAAATGGTTGCATTTGTATATCAGGTCAAGTCTTATATTAAATCCCTGCTACAGTAAGATATTAAGCTGCAGAATCTGACACACAAAAATAAGATAAAGACCTTAGTTTGCTATTATAAAAATGTGGCCAGCTACAGTTCACAGCCACATCAAAAGAAAAAAAAATGATGCTGAAAATTGGCACATTGAGATATTCTTACTGTTCAAGCCCAATTATCTCCTTGGTAACAAGTTCTTTCATTCATTACATGTTGTATTGTCAGAATAAACCCTGCAGTAATGCTGTATCTGAATCTGTTTTGTTCCTCCAAATATGGAACGCAGAGCATAAATATGCAACCTGCTAACCAGTTTTCTATTCTTACTGAAAAATTAATCACCAGAAAATCTCTGTGAATCCGGATCTGCCAGAAGATTGTACTCTTCACTTCTTAAAACTAACTTTCCTTCAGATATAAGTCACTAGTAGTTAATGGGCTCTAAATTATTTACCAGGTGGTGATCTCCACCTGGCCATGTTTTAAAATCCACCCCCTCACAAACAGGCTGTGATTTTTTTCCATGCTAACAACCTTGTTCAATGGGATAACTTTTATACATTTCAATGTGTTGCAAAGGCTGAGCGGACTTTACCCAAAGCCCTGGAGAAATATGCTAAGGGGAGGTTCATAACACCTTGACCGAGACTTATGAGGTTATAGCTGCCTGCGCTGAAGGTATATCTTGATGCTGTTGATTTTTGTGAGAAGAGAAACTGCACTGTCCCCAGCTTAACTGGAATTAAGATAATGGTTGCTGGGGGCTGAGAGTGGAAGAGGTCGTTCATTCAATAATTATCAGATCTGGTGTCAAAGAAATTGCTACGTGTGAAAGGAAACAAGGCAGAGCTAGGATATTACAGCCTTGTGTACTCTGCTGTCTATTTTGGGCCAAGATCCAAAAGCATTTCATGGTTTAAAATAGTGCCCAGAGATTTCAGCTGGGATAGAAGCCCATTTCTCTTTATTACACAAGCACATAGCAAGAGATGCTCTGCCCCTTAAGATTTTACAGTCTTGCTAAAATAACAAACAGAAAGGGGATGGGATGCAAAGATAAAGGCAAATACGGCTGAAACACGGCTTGTACATAGCTATTTTGTTTCACCAAAAGGCAGCGGCTTTCAGACTAATTTCTGGGTAAATTTAAAACAAGATAAGACAATGTAAGGCAGGGGAAGAAATTATCTTTGTAGTTCCAACTGTCCTAACTTATAAGGGAAGTAAAATGTGAGTATCTGAGTGAAAACTGTCTAGCTTCTGTTAACTACTAAGTAGCACTTACTAGAAGTAGCGGGACACTGTGACAAACAGATTGAATGGACTAGAAAAGAATTACCAGTTTAAAGCACATAGGGAAGCTCCTTATAAGAATGCATTATGTCTGGATTTTAGTAAGAAATTCAAGAGATAACTACCTATAGTCCTATAAATGTCAAATAAGTGCTATGATAGAGACTATAAATGAGATAACAAAGGCATTATAATCTTTAAAACAGAGTGGGAGCAATAATCCAATCAAAGTACCATAAGAATTATTAATTGGATGACCATCTATAAGTTTCAATTGGCAATATTTATATAATGGTATATCTTTTACTGTACAATAAAACTAAAGTAAACCTAAGGCTTGTTTTGTGAAGTCTTGCGAACAGTGAGAGGCAATACGAGAACACTGCCCTCTCTGCTGATTCCTTCTGGATCCTTCTTTCAGAGAATCTGAAAGATTGCTTCTTGGGCCAAGGAAAAGGATGTGGTATACTGCCAGGACAGTTAGAAAGCAAGGAAGATGTCATATAAGAATAATGGCCCAGCTCCCTTCTGTAGGGGAGAGTATCACGGTTTGTAGCAGAAGCTTTGTACCTTTTCAGAGAGAGACTTGCAGCCTGCTTATATCCTGCTGCTAAGTTATTGGTATTAACTGTGCCTATTCTGGCACTTGTTGCCCTCAATGTCAATCCTATGCTTTTCATGGTAGTAGCAAAAGTGGGAGCATGAGGACAGAGAGCCCTGTGAAAACTGCTGCGTGTTAAGTGAATAAGCAGTCTACTCTCCGTAGATAAAAGCCGTTCTACACTGAAGTGACTTCTACAGCTACTATCAGTGACACTGCCGTACAATGGCAGGTAATCTGAAGGAAATCATCTAGTGTAGACATGAGGATACCAGGAATGTTTAGACTGATTGGGGAGCTAGTATATTCCAAAACAATCCGAAGCTGAGATGCTAATATTATTAGGATTCACATAATGTTCCAGGGACTAAATATCTGAATATTCCGCAGAGAGGAGCATATCCCTGAAGTGGATAAAAACTTAAAACTCAGTGACCACATGGTCCTAAAATGCTAATGGAATCCAGATAAGTCAGTATAGCAACATGTATGTGAACTCATATAGATGCTCTGATTTACTACAAAGCAGAGAATCCAGTGGGGTTCCTCAAAACCATATCACATCAGAGAGGTTATGCTATGGATTTACATGACACAATTGGGCAGTTTTGTTCAAAAGCACTCAAAAATGCCCCTAATAGGGAAGATTTGCTACACATTGTATGTATATACTGGCTGATAAATGTGCACTCTGAGCTTGTTAATGCTTACTTAGGAATAATTGTACTTTTCTGAGCAAACTGCAGCTGCACATAATGCCTGAACAGAGTTCTTCCTAACTGCAAAGAGCTCCACGATGAGAGGGCAGTGGGTTCCTGAAGAAAAAAACCTCACTCTTATTTTGGACTCTTAAGAGAAAACTGCTACAATCGGCACAGTGATCTCAGACACTCTACCATTTTGTTTATTTCTGTTTTATCATCTGACAAAAAGGAAGAGACTACAGTAGTAGAACTGCTTTTCTGCTACCCTCTCCAAGTGTAACATCTGTGGGAATTATTACAGTTTTCCATTATAGCATGAAGAGAGAAGAGTTTCTCACTTGGAAGAACCAGGAAACTATTTTCTCTTATCACAGAGCAAAAAAATGTATTGTAAGAAAACTATCTGGAAAGGTCTGGGAAAGGTCTTTTACAACTAGATATGGAAGCAATTTCTCATCAAAAAAAAAAAAAAAGAGATTAATTCTATAATGTCTTGTTTTTATACTCATAGGACTTGAGTCTCTATTTCAGTGAAGTTCTCTGTTTCAGTGTTATCATACTGTCAGATGGAGGAGCAGCATGAAATCTGTATTTATGGGAGTGACTTGAGTGATCATTCAAATACACCTCCCCGCATAATGTTAAGTGCTCAAAGGATGCCAAAAATTGGCCATCCACTACCCACTGGTGTCTCAGCTACATAAGAAACCTCTGATTCCTAAATGAGTGAACTTTTCATTCCTTAAGGCCATGATAATACCATTTAAAAACGACTAAATTTCTGATCTTTGATTTAGCTGCTGTCCTCTGTAACTCAGATGTATTTTAGGATTACTAGCATTGAATTTGGAAAGAACTTGAGGGTTTTAATAAGAATATTAATATCAAAAGAAAATTACAGATATGCATATTATAGAGTGCTTTCACAAGATTCTGATACTGGAAGCTAAACAGAAATTCTAGTACTTCCAAAAGGAATTTGAACAGGGAATAGGGATTTGCCCAGTCCTAGCACAAGTCTATGAAATCTGTTTGATGTGTGATTTTGAGGAAGACAGAGAACCCTATGCCTAAATTTTGAAATAATTTAGAGACCCAAGTATGACACTATGCAAATATTAACTTTCCACATCAATTTTCTTAATTGTTTTTGGAGCTCAGTGACTTTTAACCATGGAGAAGCCCTGTCTTAATTCTGATTCATAAAAATACTGCAAATCCACAGTGGAATTAAACATTACTAGGCCTGTAAAATATAGGCAGGTGGAATATTATATCCTCTCAGTACAACTTTACAGTTATCTTTTTCACTGGTCTTGCTAAACACTGGTGATTTTTACCACAAGCAAAGATATTAAGGCTAAGAGCAAAGATCTTAAGGTTAATAGAATTGGTCCTGATGAGATGGTGGTCAGGCTCTGAAGCTGAAAAGTATGGAAGTTCATCCCTTTTCTAGCGATGCTGCTTCATTCCATATGTTCATATTTCTCTAAATTCACATTTTTACTGTGCATTACTGCCACTGCTTTGGCATTCCTTTGGTTTTGCTGGCAATGGAGCTAGAGCACAGGTCTTAGCAGTTGCCAGCATTTTAACCAAACAGTGCTTAATCAAAACAGATTTGGGAATTTATAAACCTGTCATTTTTTTACATATTTTTGTTTCCTCTCTATGTTGTTCTTGTTGCTTATATGCTAGGTCATGATGGTGAATGGCAGGATTTACTAAAATTACTCACTCTTTGAGTATGGGTTTTTCTTTTCTTTCAGGTCTTTAGAGATGTGTAGATCCACTGTATATGTGTGTTTGTTTATTTAGGGCTGTAGGAAGCTCATTTGATTGAACATATTTCCAAGGTAGGCACAGCACATATCATCTTTTGCAGGTGAGGGATTTAAGGAAGGTAGACACTGCCCTGGGGTCTCTGAACATGAGGGGAAAGGAGCATACATCCATAGGAAATCTGACTTCTTGAGTCCTGCTTCTCACGGAAAAAAATTTATTATTATTTCTATTAATTATTACTATTACTATTAAAATAAATGTAAATCTCCTATGGGCTAGAAATTCAGGGTTTTTAAGTGACAGCTTTTAGTCTGACAAATATCATCTGAAAAAAAAAAAAAAAAAGAGAAGGGAAGAAATATGGTGAGAGAGAGAGAGTGCATTCCCTGGAGGTGGGGGATATATCTTACAGTATTTTTTCCTCCCAGCTCATTATTCGTATGGCTCAATGTCCCAGTGCTGTGTCTCCCAGAGAGAGTTAAAAAAGCAATAAACAAATAGATCTCGATTTATTGGCAGATCCTTCTGGGAGAATATTTGTAAAGCTGGAATTTTTCCATCTTCCAAATTTCCTGATGATTTTGTATCTGAATGTTTTTCAGATATGAAAGTCTCTTCATATCAGCTTGACAGGAAACAGTGCATGCCACACTGCTGTGAAGTACCTAGAGTTTAAAATGAGAGATGAACAACCTGGCTTAGCAGGGGATATGGGAAGAATTGGTTCAGCCCTCAAGCCAAATCTCAAACCGACCTCAAACTAATTTGTGTCTGGCTGTATGTTGTCTTTGAATCTTATTTGTTCCAAGGTTCCCTGGGGAAAAAAGATAGCAGTGAATTTTGAGCTGCCTCTTATGTAGGGAAGCCCCATAACTCATGAGATTTGAAAAGAGCATCTGGTGAAAGCCCAGCAAGGGGTTGAGAAGGATGCATAAAAGACAGAAATAGGACCCAGGTTCCTCAGAAGTTGTTTATCCTGTCTGTTAAAATGTCTCTTTGGCTGTTTCTCTGAGTCATGCCTCAGTAATAACAATACTCTGCACCATTACAAGGATGGGTGGTGAGAGAAGAGAAAAAGTAAGGTAGTTAGTTCCCTTTGCTCTAAGGCACCCTCAGTGAGTAATACATCTGAGTCTTCACATTCAATTCCAGCTATCTTCAATAAAAGCATTGTTTATTTGCCACAGGCTAGAAAAACTAAGGTAAACCAAAAAAAAAAAAATCAGAAAATAAAAGTTAAGCAGACTATAAGCACAGTAGACCAAATTACTTCAGGGATACATTTGACCCAACTAAATATATTATCACAAAAAGCATTCACACTGGGCTGACACCTTAAAATTCATTTAGTGCCTAAAACTAGGCTCCTAAATCTGGATTGTGAGTGCTAAAAGAGAAAGAAAAAAAAAATTTCCTGAGGTGGTCATATTGTTGCAGTTCTTATAAATGCCAACAATGTCTGAGGGGAACAGCATTTTGCCCTTTTACGATTCAATTACTCCACTTTGGAAAACTCAGCACAGAGCTGCAGAGAAGATTTGAGGCATGATGTTACTTTGGCATCTCTCTCCCTCACCTTCCTGCCCATGGAAATACAACAGAAATTCAGTAAAACACACAAGCAAGCAGCTTGATACCTGTAGTCCAGGTTTACTATAGGAAATGATATGATCTCTCTGTTTGTTCCTACTTGCAATTTTTGCTTTTGGGTCTTAAATTCTTTTGTCTCTTCTAGTTCCTGCTGTTTCCTGGTCTAAACATCCTAGCATCTGTCTGGGAGCAAAGGGAATGTGCCACATCCTAGCAAGGACAGCAAGATATCATCTATCCTGTGCTTTTAATCTGTGATATAATCTTTCTTTTCATAGAATCATAGAATCATTAGGTTGGAAAAGACCTTTGAGATCACTGAATCCAACCGTAAACTCCTCAACACCATACCTGTTAAACCATGTCCCTAAACATTTCATCTACACATTTCTTGAACTCTGCCGGGGATGGTGACTCCACCACTGTCTTGGATAGCCTATTCCAGTGTTTGACTACTTTCTCTGTGTAGAAATTTTTCCTAATGCCTAACCCGAACCTCCTCTCATGAAACTTGAGGCAATTTTCTCTTGTCCTATTTCTTGTTTCAGTTTAATGCCTCTTGTGGAAAAGGCTCACTTGCCATATTTCAGATCCAACAAAATGCATAGGATTCATGCTTCTGTTGATTTGAATAGGAAATGGGGTAGGTAATTAGGAGCTAGGAATAGCTCTTAATAGCTCCTGGATATAAAAGCAGTGCCCAGTAGTCCAATAAGTCTCTTCCAGTCAAACAAATGAAAGTTGGTTTTGCTTTAAGAAAAAACATTTCCACTGTAAAATTGTCTCAGCAAATACTGTGGAAGCTGCATGCTGACCTGTGTATTTCAAACACTGTAAAGCTTTTTTTTTTTTTTCCTTTCATTATTTCATGATCAGTTTTGATTTACTTTTCACTTCTATTGTTTACAACAGTAGTGATTTGCATTTAATCAAATAATTCTGATCCCGTTCCATTGTATAAATTGGTCCTCCAGGTGTTCACATAAAAACCCATTAGTGTGTTTTCCCTCAATACATCTTGGGACAGAATATCCCATTACTATGAAAATGGAAACAACTGTATTCCCAGGCAGGTTAAGTGTTGCTTGGCATAACTGCCATGCTACTAAATATTAACACTTCCCTTTTCTTATACAATATAATTTGTATCAGATATGCATGACAGCGACTGCTGCACAAGATAAGTGTTGATTTTTTTAAGGTTTAGCAAAAATCAATCTAGCTGCATGAGCCGTGTGAGCAGGAACTCCTTCCCCCTACCTCTTCCATATGTTCAAATGAACTGTTACATTTACATGAGCAAAACAGAACTGGAAATAGCAACTAGAGGCCAGATTCTCTTTTGGCAAAAATTAACAGTTACACCACACTTAACAAAGACTGGCTGAAGTAAACAAGTGAGACTAGCTCTTAAAATTTCTTTCTTTTTTTTTTTTTTTTCATAGTCTTATCATCTAAAAGAAGAGCATTCCAGCTTTGCAGAATATGGGTTCAATGTTATAAAATATGAAAAAGAGGATGCCTCCTTTGAAAGTGCAGCACCATACATCTTCTGAAAGCCTGTGGGGTAAAAAAGGAAGAAAATCTAAGTCATTAATTTTTAAGATCTTTATATATTTTCATAATATCATTAAGCTAGATTAAGCTAGTTCTGACTAGAATATTAGCTGTGCATAATCAGGAATATGTGAATCATAGACATCTACATTGAAGCCTTGCTGAGTTGAGGACACCATGCTTCAGTAACAGAGAAATTCGAAAAAAAGCTCTAAGAAGCTCTAAACAGATTTACAAATGGCAAATTGTGCTTGACTAATCTGGCTGCTTTCTGTGGTGAAATTCCTGCTCTGTGGATAAGTGGAGAGCAGTGGATGTTGTTGTCCCCAAATTTAGCAAAGATTTTGACAGGACGTTGCACAGTATCCAAGTATTCCTCTTGACTGAGGGGCTGTGGGCTGGGTGCATGGTGGTGGCTAGGAGTTTGAAGTCTACCTGGCAGATGATTCCAAAAGTGGTCTTCCCAAAAAGCTGTCACTGGTTCAGTGTCTTTAACAATAGCCTGGATGATGAGATGAGATGAATGCAATCTCTGCAAAGTTGTGGGTGATGCCAGTTTGAGGCAACATGCTGGAGGACAGTGCTGCCATGGAAGGAACCTCAATAAGCAGCAGAAAGGGGCTGGCAGGAGCCTCAGAAGGTTTGGCAAAGGCAAACACAAAGCCTGAGAGACACGTACCCTATATACATTGCCCAATGTATATACCCTATATACATTGCCCAAGGGATGTTGGGACAGGTTCACATGCACAGAGATACAGTGTCCATAGCTGGTGGCATACATCATCCTAATGGAGAAAGCCACTTGTGGGGAAAATGTAAACAAGAGATGAAAGAGAGTGGCAGCTACAGATTAAAAAAAAAAGGCGGGGGGGAAGGGGGGAAATCTGCACCAGAGCCATCTGGGAAGGGATGAGGAGTGTTCCCATATGAAAGTTCTCCCCTGCTCATCCTCTCCAGCAGGGCAGGGTCCTCCCAAAATAATTTCCCATTGTAGCTGTATGTTTTTCATCAATATCTGCTCCAACTCCCCCTTGGCTCCTCCTGCGCAGCAGGCAGCTAGCTCTGATCTGTGCATACTCTGCTTAGGGCAGGTGCTGCACGCTGGCTGGCTGTTAAGGTCTGGGCATGCAATTTACTGAGTCCTCTCATATAATCCCAAATTTACAGCAGAAGGACAGGTGCGCAGGGCGCACGCGCGCACCCACCATGGCGGCACTGCTCCTTGGGCGCGGGGGCGGCAGGGAGGAGAGGGCGGCCTCTTTCCTGTAGTGACCACTGACAGAACTAGAGGAAACGGCCACAAACCAAAACACGAAAAGTTCCTCAGGAACTTAAGGAAAAAATTCTTAGCAGTGAGGGTGACAGCACTGGAACATGCTGCCCACAGAGATTGTGGAGTCTCCATCTCTGGAGATCTTCAAGGCCTGCTTGAAGATTTCTCCTTCCTGTGGCAGTCGCTTCCCATGAGACTCCACCATGACATTGCTCTCACAAATTGCCGGTGCAGGGAAAAGCTCTGCAAAACCCTCCTGTGGCAGTTTGGGCGAAAGGGTGCAGAGCAGAGCATGAGGCTACAGCGATGGAGAGAGAAGGCCCTTAGTGAAAGAAAAAGCTAAGGCACCTGTGTCACTGTGCAAAGGGTTTAAGGGAGCAATTCTGCACTGCAACAGTGGTTCAGCACTCGGACAGGAGCCCAGTGAGCTTGTGAAACCTCCCTCTTTTGGTATACTGAGAACTGGTCTAGACAGGCTCCTAAGCAACCCAACCAAACTATGAAATTAGCCCTGCTTTGAGCGAGGGGTTGGACTAGATCATTCCTACAGCTCTCCTACAACTTAAATGTCCCTATGGTTTTCCATAAATAGTTTTGAGTACCATCAACACTGTAAATGTATTTCAAGTCTGACGTTTGAAGGCTTAAAATCTTATCTAAAAATTCCTACAGGGTGAGAAGACTGAGCTCATGGTCACACTGGACATATTTTGATCTGCATAGGAATATGATTAAAAAAGATGATTTTAATTGCAGAGTGATATCAGTCCTTGACATGATTCATATTGGGACTTCATCTTTTTTACTCTCTTTGGATTGTGACTTATGAAAAATTTAAAAGATGATTCAAGCATAAGTACCAAATACACTGAAGATTTTGAGCTATATTTGGTTCAATAGTGATTTCAAGGAAAGCTATTTTAATGAAGCTTTCGTAATATCATCAAATCTAAATAATGTTGTTCATAAAAATAAAGTGTTTGTTTCTTGAGTTAAGTGCCTCTCCAAGATTAAAAAAATGATCTGTATATATCAATTCTTCCATTTTTTCCCCCAGGTTTTTCAATAGGTAGTTTTAGAGAGATCAGTTTTGCCAAGGTTTATAAAAAGAAACAGGAGCAAGTGAGTGGATTTGTGTATAATACACATCTTCAGGGGGTTATATAAAATAAATCTGAATTCTTTCTATTTACTGTAAATCAGAGTTCAGATAAATGAGGCCCTGTCCATACTCAGGGTGAATTCAGTCAATCCACGTTAGGATCAAATTTAAAAACAGCTTCTAGCATAGTGACCAGCCACTGTGTAATGTAGCCAGCTACATTTCAAAACAGTTTCATTAGAGTTACACTTCCTAACCAGCTTTCAAGACCGGCAAGGATTATTTTTATATGCTTTGGGAGGGAGAGGGAGAGGTTATGGGATCAGTGTCATTGTTATAAGGATGAGTGGATGGAAAGACTTCAGCAAGCTACAAAGACATGATGGTATTAGAGTTCCAGACTGTATTAGATGATGAGAAAATTCCCATGCAGTGTTAGGTCCAGCTGCTGAGAAAACTAAATGTATATCTTGCCTATTTATAGGAAACAAACAAACAAAAAAGTCCTCTTGGCAGTGCAAGCTTAAAGAGCATATTACATTCTTCTGCTTTAACTAGTTAGCTCCGGGGAACAGTTGAATGACCGATGGAAGTAAACCATTCCCAAAACACCAGAAACAAACTCTTTCTTTGTGGAGGGAATTGTTCAGTGACATTATGTACTTACGATTTACAGACTGGAATTTGTTGTTCCTACATAAGAACATAGGCAATCCAGATCAAACCATGAGGATTCCACTTGGTAAAATGGAAATTTGGCTGTGTATCTTTGTCTGGAGTAACAATTTTTTTTAATTACTGTTGAAGTAGTATAAGCTGATCTTCTGCTCTAGGCATACAAGGGTTAGCTTGTCTACTGTTGAGTAGACTTGGAAAAAAACTTGGATTTTTTTTTTATGCTTAATTATACTTATTCTCTTGATCGAACCAATAAAGTTTTATGGAAAGGGAAAACAAACGAAGAACATGTGTATATCTAATCCTAGATTCAAGGATGAGACTGAGGAGGAGTAAAGATTTCTTTCCCATGGTATCTCATGGTCTGCTCTAAATTATACCAAAATCTATGGGAATGTTTAACTGGGCAGGAAATCACAAAGAACAACACTTAGTCCACCTGCAATATTCCTGAGTGTGCTGGAAGTGTATGATGGAGTGTGTTGCATCTGCTTCACAGCTCTTGAGAATTTCTAACAACATGGAATTGCCCTGACATTAGAGGAACCCTCTGGGGAGGGGAATCCCAGGGGAGCAGGTTTGTGGCAGTCAGTTGAGGGTCAGTAACTGTGAAACAAGCACACCATATAATGCAGAGTGGGATTGCTTAAATTTAATTAGCTTGTAAATAAATAAGAAACGTAGCCTTGCTTAAGTTTCACTTAAACTGAACATTATGGAAAAACTCAGGAAGAGAACTAAGTTTGCAGCATTATACCTTTGCACATAGTTTTCTTCTTTATTCCCCTGTTCCTTTACTGCTTACATGTAAGAACAGTAAGGGTACATAAGGGATTATATATATATATAAAAAATAAATTAAAAAAAGCTCTGTCTTTCCTCACCACAGGAGCTCAGGTGCTGGCAGTGGGAAGCACGACAATCACATCCTTCCAGTGAGCTTTGAGAGAGACTCTGAAGCTGCCCTCAAATGAGATTAACTGTCTGTCCAAACAGTAGATTTGCAACTGTGGACCCATATGTAAGAGACTGTCTCCCTGTAAAATTCACAGATTTTGGTCTGCCTGAGCATGCCAGTTGGTCTTGTGTGCTGCCCAGAGGCTTAACCACCATGAAGAACTCCTGGCCAGCGGGTCTGTGGGGCCACCATTTGCTCAGGTGACAGAAGAGAAGGATAGCAGGAATCTGAAAATAAAAGAAAAAAAGAAAAAAAGAAAAAAGCAGCTGCTTTAGTCTACCTCCTTGCTCTAAGGCTGAATTAACCACCATCGTACTATATGCTAGACATCTGTCCTGAATGTCCTGTACATTCTATTAAGTATTCCAAACTGAAGGTGCTATACATAATGCTGTGTGATATGCTGCCTGCTCTGCCTGCTCTGCCACCAGCTGTATCTTCCGCAGTAAGTTTTAATGGAGAGGCAGAAAATGCAGGAACAGCTCGATGCATACAGTCATTTTTTTCTCTCTCTCTCTGCTTTCTGCTTCACTGCAGAGATCAAGAAAGGACTAGCTAATGTATTCTATTGTTAATTTGCCTTTGTAAGATATTGCTCTCTGAGCCTGGAGATAGAAGGGTATATCTTCTGCTAATTCAACCCTCTAGAGGCATTTTAGCAACTAATCTGGATGAATCAAATCATTTTTGCTGCATATGATTAATTTTGGACCAGTTTAATTTTTATTAGTCATGGGTTTCTATCACCTACAGTTGCAAGACTATAATTGCCCTTGAGCACGTGGTTTTTCTTTGTAGATTTGATCTGAAAACACATCAGGTGGCCCCGCCTCCCTTTCACCTACTTTGGCACTGCTAATCTTATAGTATCTAGATTCACACCCTTTTAACATAGGTAGGTAAAATAAAATCTTTATGGAAAAAAAATAATTGGAAGTCAAATTGCTTTCCTAATCCTGGGGTTTCTCGAGTGAATTTAGTGCTTTAGAATGTGACGCCTATGGCACCCATGAAAGGATTAGTTTATGAAGACTAGCTCTTAGAAATTGCCAGACAATAGTGCCTTATCCTCAGGATCACTTATCAGTCAATGGGAGTTTGTTCTCAGGAGGGCCAGAGCCAATGGGTAAACTCCTGTTTACACTAGCCCAGGAACTCTGTTTCAATGTTTGGATAAATTATCACTTTGTATCCTGTAGGAGGTAGAGTGGTAGGGGAAGCTTAGAGGGGTCTTCAGCCTTTACTCGCACAGTTTGGAGTTGGCTCTCTGCTGCCTCTCTAGCAGAATAAATTTATTTTAATGGGGAGGTGCATTGCCTTGCACTTCCCTTTTCCTGCCCACTATTCCCTTCTGCTTAAGCCAATAAAGCCCAGGGGATTCCCAAGAAATGCAGAAATCTTAAGAGACCTAGAAAACCTGGGACTTGGTAATGAGGAGGCCATTAAAGGCTCTAATAAGTGCCATCAGGGATAATGATTTTTCTAACGTTGACAGTGGGGAGAAAGTGCCAACTCACTGAGCAGAGGCAACCGTACCATTTTTTGGTCAGTGCCAGCTAGAGCTGCTTTGGACCTAGTGACCTGGAAAGGTTCCCAATACCATTACACTGCCCTCCTGCCACCCAGCTGGTGTTTTTAGGGACTTGATTTCTACATGTTGCCGTGAACACAGTATAACTATGTAGTTACACTTGATTGACATGGCTTGAAGAACTGCTTCTTGTTTAATGAATACTATAAAAACAAATGAAGGCAAAGTCACACTATCTCTTCTAATAACATTCTCTCTTTACTAAAATCCCATGAAGATGTAGCAGACATCAGCAGTATTAATATTATGTGACTTAGCTGATGCTAAGAGGCATTTGGGAAAACGTTGACTGACTGCCTCATGCAGTTGCTAATGAGGATATCTCACTTACAGGGATGCAACGGCATGAAGAGGTTTATTTCTCAGTGCTTTCCCAGAGTAAAGAGGTTTATTTCACAGATATTGCCCCTTTTGAGAGATGAGGAAATTCTTCAAGCAAACAAGGGGATATATGAGGGATGATGAGCCTCTGGTCTACCTCCATGCTGGGTGAGTGGAGCAGCTAGCAGCGATTTGCTCTATATCTACTCTGAGTACCGACATGGTAGGGAGAAGACATCCGAGATCCACTTTTCTACACAGAGATCAGTGACAGACATTGCCTCATAGTTTGAGGTACACAGGGGACATGTGCAAAAGAGTTCCCAGGCAAAAACATAGAAAAATTGTTCCTTCCTGAGACACCAAACAATTCAGGATGTAGCTCTGCTTTAGAGGAAATGACTCTTCACTCTTGTCCCCCTTGAGACATTTGCCTGACACATATGTCTTCCTTCAGCCACCTACTTCTCAGTGGCTTCTTTGGGAGGAAATAGTTCTGCTTTTGTCAAAGCACATGAAAAAACATTTATTTGTTTGCTTATATATTTTTCAGAGCTGTGCTCTTTTCTCTCTTGTAATAGATAGAGGTGGTTGGAGCATGTGAACAGAGCTGATGAAGGCAGATTGATCTGCACTAAATGAGGCTCATGACAGCTTCTGTGAGAAACTTATTTGAAATGTCTTTATTGTTTTGCAAAACAGACAAACTTCAACCACAAGATTTTGCCAAGGATACATCCACTTAGCCAACTACAGACTCGGATAAACTTTGGATTCTAAAATACATGCAACCATTATGAAAATAAATGCATGAATTTATCAGAAATACTCCCAACCTTGGAGCGTGTTTGGAAACACCAAATTCTTAAATTATGTCTCACTTACTTAATACTTAGATTCTCATACTGCCATTGTGGGAACTAACATAACACCAGACTTGGTGCTGTGGAAGTCAACAAAATTCTTTACAGACTACTAAACATGATTAGAAGTATTTTCACCTAATGTAATCATTGTTCAGAATGAAGACTTTATATTTTATATCTCTGGACTGTTTGAAAAACAGTGGTAAATACTGTCATTAGAAATCTACATTTTCTCACGTGAATACAAAAACAAAACAATAACAACAAAAAACACAGCTGTAAACTTCAGGGTTAAAACACTGCTGCAATTTTGGTCATGCCCTTTGTGGTGTCTTTCAAAAGGAGTGTAAGCATAACTGGAAACCCGTAAGTATATTTTATGTGCATTTTAAATGGGCTGAGCTAACATTCATTTTAATTGGAAAGAGTCCTGAATGCAAAGCAAAGCCTTCCCACACTGTAGAAATCCATATGTTAAAATACTTCTTTTTTTTTTTTTTTTTTTTTTTTTTTTTTCACAGTGCTATAGCCAAGAGTTGCTAGAACAAGGTCCCTGTGCTGTCCTGTTTTGAAAATAAACAAATTGACAAATCTGTTCTTTGTGCTGCAGTCACAAATTCCTTGGTATATTTGCAAATGCAAAACATAAAGCTGAATAATCCGCTTCTCTCAAGACTGCACATTAGGCAATTAAGGGGGTATATTTGCAGGAAGGCACACTGGGCATTAGGCATACAACTATTAACAATAATAAGAATTGGGCATTTAATTCCCTTCATAGGGATGAAAATGTATCTCTGCAGTTTAATGCAAACCAGTGTAGTATTATGTGATAAACACGGATCAATAGAAAAGGATTTTTAAATTTAGAATGCCATTCCTCTACCACAGAACTGGCAATAGCAACTATTTCCCAGTAATAGAACCAGTCTACCTCTACTGAGACACGAGCAAAGTTATCTGAGGAAGTAGCAACAATGTCATTTATTTTAATGAGGTTTGTTCTCCAACAAATGTTGTTTATGCACTTTTGGGAAGGTTCCAGTAATGCTATATAAAAAAAAAAAGAAAGAAAACAAAACAAAACAAAAAAGGGCCCTATCAAATTCTCAAACATTTCTATATTTATATAAGTATAGAACATTGTAAATAGCAGGGCAGTAGCCGAGTTATTTTACTGGGTATGTCAGGGCTTATTACATTGCCTGTCCCTGTTGTGTATGAATATCAATTCAGCTTTATAGACCAGCTGATAAACTGGATGTCATGTATCTTTAGCTGATTCATCTTTTTGATGAATCCTAAAAACTCCAAATTAAATTTTTTCCAGATGGCTGTTAAAGAAAAAAAAAAAAAGAAAAGAAAAAAAAAAAAAAGAAAAAAAGACTACTGCTTTTATGACAGTAGGGTTTCATTATTCTGTCTTTTCCCATACTATTGTACTATACACCCTTTTGGCTTCTTAGTCCCAGACTTATGGGTATAAAGCCCCCCAAACTTGTTTTGCTTCAGGCTTTGCCAGTGTGAATCCAGGGAGAAAAACAAGTCAAAACTGGCACAAGGCTGCATTTACTTTAAGCACGGATTTCAGCAGCCTAGCAAACCCAATGGGAAACTTAATTTCTAAACATGCACATTATTGAATTTCAGAAGCTATATTTAGGTCAATCTCTTCATGCCAAAATTATTAGGCTTTAGTAGCAAAAAATACATTACCGTCTAGGGCTGTATTAGCACTACTTATGTTAACTACAATAGCTGTATTTCAATGCACTTTTACATGATTTTGAAGATCCAGTGTCTGATTTAGACATTTTGAGAAATGTGAGAAGCTTGTTTTTGCATGTTTTATGAATATTTTCCTTATTTGGCAATTACATCAGCTGGGTTCACCTAACATTTATGTGGGGAGGCTGCTCTTGACCACTTCTGTGCTTGTGTTGCTCCTCTTGTTGTGCTGGTGCAGGTGTTTAGGTGAAGGAGAGCTTGTTCGTGGAACAGATCTGGGAAAAATACTATGCAGAAAAGGACTGGAGTTGCTTAGAGAATTTTAAAAATAATAATAATTAAGAAATGGAAGCAAAACAACAAAATATGCATCGGTAAAGAACCAGATTTCACACCCAAAAGTAAGGGATATGAAATTTTAATGTTGCTTTAACGGGCATGCTTTTTTGAGCAGACTAGTTGGAGTTTCATTTACTGCAGTGACTTACCATGACTTGTCAGATACAAAGCTCTGGGTTTATTATAGATTAACTTGTGACATTTTTAACTTTCCCGAAGAAATTTTGAAATGTAAGTTAGAGTAAATACCCAGACACTGTTTGTTCCATGAAGCTGTAATTGATAAAAAGAGGTTTGATGAGTAAAAGAAGTTATGGACCTTTCAGAGAGGATTAAACCCACTCCATAAAGAAACTTTGTGGTAGGTAATTGGGATTGTTGTGCTTTATGATTCAGAAAGAGTGGGCAATGCTTTTAGCAGTGTGAAATGGAACGTTAGCTAAGCGGTAGAACGTTTTCTTGCACACCAGCATCAACTCTTTCCTGATGCCTCTGAGGAAGAAGCAACTTAAACTGGAATAATCAGAAAGGCACAGATTTTTCATGTAAAATATAACGAAAGACACCTGTTAACGCTTGCATTTAATGCTTCAGACACTTTATTGCAGTCCAGAGGAAGGCATAGCATACCTCTGGACTTTTTCTAGAAAAAAAAAGAACACTCAGAATCACAGAATCACAGAATCACAGAATGGTTAAAGTTGGAAGGGACCTCTAGAGACCACCTAGAATGTGTCGTTATTGAAGAATTCTGTGAAAAGATCAGTTGCCCTTGTCACTTGTTTATTCTGAGCTTCAGAAGAAAAGGATAAAATGCCTTTCTAGAAAAAAAAGGGTGCTTTTTCTTGATTAAACCCTATTTATAAACATAAATCTTGCCAAATGTTAAGTCCCAATTCCACATGCTGCTTTGTGATGAAGACTTTATATTCGTTCGTGATACATGTTTGTAAAAGGTCAAGCTAAAGTGGTCTGGGGAATTATAAATCTAAATGTGAATTCTGTGGACTTTAAAGAGAAAAATAGTGTTACTTCAATAAAAATCTTTATTAAAACATATCTTTTTGGCACTCCCAGGCTGTGAAATTCTCTGTGACAGAATATTATTCAATAGGACAGATTAAATTAAGGTTATCTATGAAGTATTGACATCTTACGCTGTGTCATCATTTCTTGTCCTTCTTTGCTAAAACCAGTGAATATGCAATAGATAATTTTAAATACATAGAATAAAATTCTTTGAAGTCAGTGGAAAGCTTCTCAGAGAAAATTCTGAGGAAAAAAAGACACTAAAAGTGATAAGCAAAACCCACTTATTTGTTTAGACCTGTCTATTAAGAGTCACCAGCTTAATGCACAAGCCACTCCTATTTCCCATAGCAGTGTAAGAGGGTTTCTTTTTCTATCATCAGAGACAGTGTTACTAAGGTGAGATATCTGGTGAGGCATAGCAGGGAATACTCAGTGTGAAAAATGGGTCCTGCTAAATTCAGATGTCCTTGGCTCACTCTAGCAAGGCATCTACTCCTAAGAATTACCCCTCTCTATAGAAATTGGGGAGCTTAACCTGTTGTCCTGAGCAGTCAGTGATCTTGGATGCTCTGAAGCATGTTGGAAGAAAGCTAATTAATGCAATGAAACAGAGGGCATTAATATGTAAAAATAAAAACTGGTCAGATTCTTCAAATGCTTTGGTCTAACAATGAATCTCTTGCCCAATCCTGCAAATAGCCCTGCCTAATTTTATAATTCCTCTAAATTAGGCTAGCCACATGCTTACTGCTAAGCTCAAATCTGTCTGCAGGATCAAACATATGTTAAATCATGTGTCTGATTTCTTGCAACCTATTCTATAGCTAAGAAAATGCACCAAAAAGCTATCTGGAATTTGTTACTTATCTGCAGGCAATGAAAACAAATTGTGACTGTGTTGGTGAAATTTTTGTGACCCGGGAATATTTTTCAAGAAACATACTTGTACAGAAACCCACCAACCCTCTCCAAAAAAAGAGGGGAAATCTGGAGTGTTTTCAGTGAATATTTTACTCTTATGTAAAAAGCAAAAGCTGTAATGGAAATCACTTTGCTCACCACAAAAATGCAGTCACCTCTGAATAACTATTTTTGGAAATTCCTCATTATAGATGTAATTGACAGAATGTGAAGAGTTGCTTCTTTTGAACATGTTGAACATGTTGAATCTGAATCTGGATTTTGTGAAAATATAAAATTAAGTATGATTATTTAAATATGTACTGATTTGGAAGGGAAGAAGTTTATGGCATATTGAAGCTAAGCTATAAAATTCAGGTCACATTGTGGAGGACTGTGCTGATTTCTTTCCAGATAGCTAATTTCAGCATGTAGTAGTAGGCACACAGTTAATTTGCAACTTGAGTTTTTGCTCATGACTTCTCAAGTTAAGCAGCCTTTTTTTTTTTTCCCTACTGGATACAGTTGCACAAGATTTGATTTCTGTACAAGTGAGTGGGGAAAGCTCTGTTATGACACTCATGACAAAACCAAGTGAAATTCCTTGTAGACTCTCTGGCATATGCAGACTTACGAGCTACTTCATTTCCGTTCTAAGGGTAAATCACTGTGAGAGTCTAAAAAAAGCCTGGTTACCCAGAAAAACCTCGATTACTGTCAAAGTTAGTCATTATGCAGTCATTGACTCTTTGGGTCTTAACTTCTTACATTACCCTTTAATTGACCTCAACATCGGACTGCTGGAGCAAACGTGTGTGAGGATGAATGACATTTCACTTGTGTGAGATTGCTCTGAGAGAGGTGACCAAACTGCTGGGGCTCCGAGTATCTCCTTCCTTGCCTGGGGTGATGCCAACATCATCGCTGTGGATCACAACCTTTGAGCTGAAGGTGCTAGGCTAAAAGCACAAAACCTGCCTCTTTCAGTGTTTAAAAAAACGCTGCTGTGTAAAGCAAAGGCAAGTTCCTCTGAGCGTGCTGCAGTGCAGAGTCACACAGTGTTGACGCCTACCCTCCCATAATCAGTTGTTAGCTCTCTTCTTACCACTCTGCCAGTTACTTCTCACCTTTTTAATCAAATTGGCATTAATAGGTCAGGAATTCTCACTACAGGTTTTATTCAATAACAACTCTTTATCTCTTACTTGTCCTAAGTCCTATCCAATTTTCTTTTACTTTTCTATGGGCTCTGCCCTCCCTACAATCACTTGGGTTTGATTACTGCTACAAGGCCCTGATTGTAATTCTTTACTGATGAGACAATGCTAGGACTCAGGGGATTAGGGTCTCATTCCAACTACCGCCAAACAAGCTGTGACTTTCAGTGTTTCATTTAGAGACACGTCCTGGCAGCTTTACTCACACAGAATGTTCATTTACTCCAGAAATAAACAGAAATCAAGGAGATGAATCCTGGAATCGTTTTTTGTATTACCTGGTAGAATTTGCAATTTATAGCCTAGAATCTTTTTTTTTTTTTTTTACTCATTTGTCCCTCTAATAGGATAGTGCCTTCTCTTGTGAGGGGCTGTAGGTGTTTCTCTGTTAATGATTGCATGATGCTCTGTGACAAGATTTCCGTGAGCATGATTGTTCCCAGACACCAGTCTTCTGAGAAGCAACTATTATCTTAACAAGGTAACAATGTCACTTCCCTAACAATGAGCCATATTCTTTAAGATCCTTTCTTTCATCAGTGCTTTTGTTTTCACATGCTGTGTGTATTACAGCAGGAGTTATCTTACATTCTTCATAAAACACATTGTTTATTATAGCAAGACTTTATAGAATAACTGTGGGGTCTCTTCATGGCACATTCAACTCCACAGGCTAAAAGAAGGTGAGTTGCCTCGTCCTCAGCATCCTGGGAGATCATCATCGCATCAGCTGGGGAACTGAGAAACCAGCTTTTTATTCCGACTGTATCAGTGCTTTACTTAATGCTGTTTCAGTTTCTCTAGAAATGCAATGGTGCTATTTGTGTTTTTAGCTGAGCGCTAGGGAAATCTGAGGATTGTTTTCAGCTTTGGCTAAAGATGAGGTTACTACACACCTACCAAGGACAGATTTTCATTAAACTCATCACTAAGCAGTAGTTGGAGAGATTGCTCCTACAGCTTGTAGCGGTTTCCACATTATGTACAAATTGACCACTGGCACTGCCCCAGCCCTGCCAGTTACTCCCTTTTCTGCTTAAATGGGGTTTCCCGGAGTATCTGAGGCTGCTGTGGTAATTTGAAATCCTGAGTCTATGGGGCTGTGCACAGCATTGGATCTTTTTGAGTCTTACTGAATTAATCAAGTCTTTTATACTCTTCCTGTAATTTACACACAAAGACATACACATAAATACACATGCAAAAATGCACATACATAATATAAATACACACGTATATTTAAATGTACATATTTAAAATATATATTTACATATGTGTATATGTATGCGTGTATTTATTTATACATACACACACATTCCTAAAATTGGCAATTTCTCTGCACTCTTTCTCGAGATTGAAAAAAGAAAAAAAAAAAAGCAATGACTCATATGGAACAAGAAAAGATTTAAAAAGCTATTCCCTTCGTAGATAGTTGTTCAAAGATAATTCACATGACAAGGCACATTTGTTTTAATTCAGCAGTGATGTGCTGAAGCTAATTTGCTCTTAATATTTTTCAACCCCCTCTATGTATATTATTATTATGCCAAGGGTAGGTGTACAATGCTTCCTCCTCTACTGTGAGACTGCTCAATTATATAATCATGTTAAGATGACTAAGGAGAGATGATAAGTCTCAAAAATATTTAGAAAATGATATTAGATTTCTGGAGTCCTATTTATATGATTGTATGATTATATATACCTATTCTACATGTATGATTATACATATATGTGCAAATACGTATTTGTGCACACACATGTATATGCGACTATAACTGCCCCCAACACACAACAAAGATGCCCGGTAGAGTGTCCATTTCACAAGGTACTTTTTTTCACAAAGCATTTCCATGTCCAAATTTTGCTGGCCTCAATCTAGTTCTCTCACAAATAACAAGAATAAGTATCAGACTGATTAATTGATCTAGCTATAAGCAGGTTATGCCTACACTGCTGCACTGTGTGTATTCACAGCACCAGCCATTGCTTCTGCTGTTACATCTTTGTTATTTTATTTTTTGCTTTTTACCCTGCAGCAGCAGCTCTGATTGCAGCAACCAATGGACTTGGTTGGCAGTGTGAAACATAAAATAACAAAACCTACAGCTTGGCTAGCTCTGTGGATAATGTGCAGCAACACCAGCCATTTCCTGCCCGTGGCGGTGTCAGCTGAGCCATCCACAGTCCATTTTTTCATTGGTGTTATTTTTTTTCAGTGTCTATGAAATCAGGGATGAGACTCAGCGGGCTTGGAATTTGGCCAGTATCCTGCTGAGTTAGTAGAATGGAAAGAAAATAAAAAGTACACTGACCCAATTTCTTGGACTAAATATACTGGGCCATGACAATAAAAGCCATGAACGTGTTTATTCTTCGGAAGATTTTTCCGATGAAGTGGCTTAGGACAATACATTACAAATGGAACTCGAGATCAGAGTGCAAAGACTTTTCATCTGTCTCTCCATTAACTACAAAGGTCTCTTTATATCACAGGCCTTAAAGATTTAAAAGTGGACTGTTCATTTTTTCTTTTTATTGTTGTCTTTTTTTTTAACCTAATTCCAGTTCACTGAAAGTTTCTGTCCACTTTTTTTTTTCCACACCTGTTTTAATTAAAGGACTTTTTCAAAATCATCAGTTAGTGATTTTTTCCTTATACGCCCAATACCTACATTTAGGAGAGGGTGCCCCTTGCTCTCTGGTGTGAGCAGAAATGCACCTGTCTTCATATGCAAGTGAGGAGAAACAAAATAGCACAGTTCGTTTGTTTGTTTCAGATGCAAAGAGGAGGCTGAACTCAAAACCTGATATTAATCTCAACCGAACAGCTTGTGTCTACCGTTGGCTCACCCCATCCCGCCCTGCGCCATTCACCGTGTCCTCTGGGGCAATGCTCTGCTCCAGATGAGCGTGCCAGGAGGTGAGCTGGGGACCTCCTCCGTTCCTCGGTCTGCTTCCCAGCCAGGACTGAACAAACACTGCTATCTCCATCTCAGTTTCCTCATTTATAAAATGGAGACAATGATCTGCCTCCGTCTTTGCAGAGCACCTGGAAATATCGCAATGTAAAGTGGTAGGACGCAATAGGAGCCACGCAGAATTGTTCTCAAGTGCCATATGGTCAGACAGGTTGCCAACATTCATAGTTAAAAAAAATAAATTATATCCTGCCCCCCAAAAGAAACCAAGAACAAATAAAGGGTTAATTTGGTACTAATAAATAAAAATAAAATTCAAAAACATTTAGTCAAATAATTGTTCTATCACAGGAACCAACTGCTTCTACTGGCAGAATAATAGTAGTATCTGAAGCATGGTGTGCAGCTCCTCCAAAACTTCCCTGCTTCAGTTCCCTTCTTCAGATCTAAAAATACAGGCTCACTAATCTTATTGTCCCCCATCTGATTTTCAAATTTTCTTTACACAGATTCACCCAGAATGCTTAAAATTGTAGAAAGAATTACCCACTGAGAGAGAAAGAGACAAAAATATATCTGTGTATACAGTCATGTTTGATTTGGGCTTGAGTTTTTGCCCTAATTCACAGATTACTCAAGTTAAACCTCAGGCTCAGTTTTAGCAGTCTCTACTCCCAGATTTAAGCCCTTTTCTGACATGGGGAGCAGAGAGCATAAGACTGAAGGAGAGTGGCCACTCTTATGCTCCCCCTTGTAGCCACCACACAGACAAGAAGAGGGAATGAACCAGAAACCCAGTGTGAGGGGCAGAATCAAACAGCTGAGTAAGAAGGACTTTGCAATTAAATCTTCCTAATTAAACTCATAGATGATCAGTCCAGGTTAATTCTCCTTTCGCATTTGGTGGCAGGTTGATTTGAGCCAAGGTGCTTCTGCTTGCCTTGGTGCAGAAGGGAGGAAGAAGAGTGTCTCCGTGGTTTGGGAAGCTATGTGAACCAAAGCGCAGGCAAAGCATGTGACTCATATGAGATATTACCCAAAGGAGGTGCATGCATGAAAATAAGGTGGATCCCAGGAATTTACAGGTTAGGAGACTATCTGTCCTTCAGGGCAGGAGCCCTTCATGCAGTGGTTTCACAAACAGCACTTGTTTTATGGAGAGCTTTTGTTAGGAGAGACTAGGGGAACAGTGCTAGCAGCCTGACTGTAAATATCCTGGGCACTGATATCAGGCAAACACAGTTATTTTGTACATTTTTATTTTAGATGAGAGATTTTATTGTGTACAAACCCCCAAATAAAGTCAATTATTTTTAAGAACTGACAGAATAAAAACTATATGAAGGAAAGCAGATGGCTGAAACACGTTGAGAAAAATCAATAGGCCCCACTTCTGATGCATCGATATTGGGTGTGGACACATTCAGAATTGATGTTTAAATGTCAACTGGGCCCAATTTACAGCATTTCAAAGCCTTCTTTGTGTTTTGAATACAGCAGGATTGAATGTCAGAAGTTTTACTAAGTATTCAACAGCAAAGATATGCTTATTCTACAAACATTTATTTTTATTTAAAAAGATTTTCTTTTGTCTTGTTCTGCTGGTAGTAGCCAAGGTGGAAGAACATAGAGCAGGCGTAAGTTCAAAGCCTGGTCTAAGGACAATACTTGCTCTTGTTATCGTGATTCTGAAGCTTCCATCATTGCTCCTGAAAAACTAGACAGTTGCAAGTCTATTTTTTTTTCTGTGTAGAATAATATTCCTTCAATAATATTTATTTATTTAAAATCTGTAGAAACTGTGGCCAATAAAACTCTTCACTGAGTTCATCGTATTTGATGTTTGCTTCTTTTGTAGAAGAAAGAAGACTGTGGGGCTATTTAATAGAAAATGGTTGATAGCTCAGAAAAGGAGAACATAAAAGACTTTTATTTTCTTTTTTTAATGCTATATATTTAAATTACCAGAACTTTGGTTAGTACAAAATGGAAAAGCCTCCTCAATGGAAATATAAATATACACCATTTGAAGAGGTGGTCATGTACCTTAAAATGGTCATGTACCTTAAAATGAGCACTTGCAACAAGAGCTACAGAAAATTGCAAAAAAGCCTCTCAGAGTTTCAGTGTTGATGTGGTGTGATCTTTACACGACATGAAGAAATAGTAATTCAGTTCGCAATAAGTTCACAAGCATGAGTAAAGCCTTTCTTTCTTTACATACAAGAGGAACTTTAGGAAGTAGTAACGGAAGTTTAAACAAAAAGGACATTATAAACAGGACTTTGCTAAATAAATGCAAAGGGATAGTTTTAAACCCATTCACTTTAACTGAAACAGATGTCAGGCAGTGTACTGGGGGAAAATTCTGCTACTACCACTACTGACATTTGCTATATGTTTTGCAAAACAGCAAGAGGCTAGAACTAACAAGACTAGTCAGGATGGGGAAGTCAAACCTCATAGCTGTTAATAGAGTACCCTTGAAATTAGTGGTATGGAAGATGTTCGGAGTTTTTCAAGAGAACTGCCTTTATTTTCAAGTCTGCTATATTACAAACTGTGAATGGCAGCTATATGGAAAAACAAAGTACTGAAATTTTACATAAAGTTCTGAACTGTGAAGATAGAATAAGGCTTGACACATTTCAAAAAGGCTACAAAGCAAAATCCTAAACAGTTATTTAGAAGAGATCCAGAAGGAAACAAAATAGCTGAGCTGCATAAAAAAGCAAAAGAGCCACCTATATTTATAGCTTTAAAAGAGAAAATCTTCAGAACTTTCTAAGTAACAGAGGACATGAATTATCTCAAAATCCCAGGAAGAAGTAGTAATTTGAAAATGTACTTTTTTGAAATAAATCTCATACACACTTCTGCGGAAGATTCTGCCCATTAGGAATGCATTAGAAGGTATATCTGAGGAAAACTTTCCCAGCTTTCAGGCTTGTGGGACAGTCAATATGGATTGTTTGAGAGATCAGTATAGGACACAGTTATGATATGATCAGCTTGGTGTATAAGGACATGAAAGTCAGCTTGTGCTGAAGCCATGTCAAAAGGAGAGCAGGTAGGATAGGCTGCACCAAAAAATCAGCTCCAATCATCCTCATAACAGAAGAGGAGGAAAAAAAATGTAGAATTTTAAACTTAATGTAAAGTTTGGTGGCTTGATATAGGAATATTAGATTTCAAAAGCTGGAGATTCAGCATGCTGAAATATCTGCCTAAATGAGAGTTTCACGGATGGCAACATTCCATGAGAGGCTGTCTCTGAAAGAAAGTTGGGTCCTTCGAAGATATTTCAGCACTACTGTGAATCCTTCAGTGCGGAAGATGGGCTATATTTAAAAGTCTCAAAGAGCTGAAAGAAATCATGTGCCAGGTTTTCCACTCTAGTTTGCAATTATTTGGAAGATACAAACAACTCTTTTCTCATTTGCTCTGCATAAGAGAAAAGAATAATTATACAGAGCTGTGAAGAACCAAAATAGAAGAAAACAGGATCAACTTTATGTCCATTTGCCCCATTCATACCAGACCTCAGAGACACATTGTCATTGATATTATAAAGAAAACTTTCTTCGCATAGACCATTTCATCTTTTTGGAACAATGTTTTATTTGCAGAGGAGATCATTAGTGGTTGCTTGGCTTGTTTGTTTGTTTTCATTAGAGGAACCTGCAAAAGCACATTTACTTAAAACAAAAGTCACCTCGGAATCACTTGCAACAGCCCCACAAACAGTGCCTGGATTTGCAGTACTATCTGGAGTTGGTGTGTATTGTTTTCTGAAGCATTGAAGGTATTTGAAGGTTAAACCCAAATCTATCCATAATATTCACTATGGATCTGCTTCTTGAGCTTAACTATTCAAAACAGAACATTGTTTAGGATTTCTTCTGTTGATATTAAAAAAAAAAATCATCTCATTCCCTAATCCCATATTCCAGTTTGATATCAAAATCAGCAATCCACAGCTTTGAGCTTACGGCTGTATAGCCACATTCGAAACACTGAAGTCTCAGTAATGCCACTTATTCCTCATGCTCTGTTTGTGCTGTGGATAAAGGGGATACTCCAGCCCCTGGTACTATATCTCTCAAACACTTCCTTTACTTAAGGAATGAATCTACTAGCTTAACTTTGTCCAGACAGCAAATACAACCCCATTTTCACAGCTGATTTAGATACCCCACCTGACTGAGTTACAGCAAATGTGATTCACAAAGATTTTCTCTTTAATCTGCGTTTGTCTTTCCAGCTTCTCTGCTTGCTTATCTGTGCTGTACCTGTGAAGCCTAGGAAACTCTACGCAGCAATCCCACACTGCAAGCTGCATGCCAATCACCTCTGCAGGGAGATGCTAGGGTAAAATGAGACTTTGGCACGTAATGAGGAATGGGCAGTGCAAATGATATATTTTTCTTCACTTTCCTTTGCAGAAGTTCTCATTATTTCTATATGTAGTGCAGTTATATCTATTGGTTGCAGCTAAGTGTGTTTAGAACTTAGGATAGGTGTTTTTGCTGCTTTCTTATTAATCTAAAGAAATAAATATCTTGATGAGAGTGACCTTCATTACACCTCAGAGCTGATCATTGCTCCCTGTGGACTCCAGTACCTCAGTGAAAGCAGTAGACAAAGTTCACTCAATAATTAGAGGGACCAGAGTCGCTCTGGTCTGGGAACCTGACACCCCTGCCGTGTAGTGCACAGCTGAGGGATTCGAAAACTCAGAGACCAAGCTAAATTAAGGCTGTCTAGGATCTGCCTTTTGCATTAATTTGCAAATAAGATGGGAGCATAGGAGAAAAATGAATGATCGGTTTTTCAGATAGTAGAAATCATTCCCTGTTAAGATGAAGAGCTTATTTTCAAACAGGTAGATGAGAGCTCCCATGTATGATTCAAATCTACACTAACATGAGATGAATATGTGCAATAAAAATACCTTCTTGGGTCCAGTGATAGGTATATTACCTATCGAACAAGACCTACTATATTTTTCTGTGCTACCATCTGTTTAGAGAAGATATTGTACATAAGAAATGAGCATAAAATATGTATGAAGATATACATATGTATACACATGTGTATATAAATATGTATGTGTACACATATCTGAACTAATCAGCACATAACTAGAGCACTTAATATGAGCAGAAAGCCTTCCAATATTAAAATCATGGACAAAATTTAGGTGCCTTAACAACATAGCTTTTCTATATTACCACCTATGCCTGCCTGCAAAGACTATCCAGAAGGGTGACCTATAGAGAGCCTCCTCCTCAACACTCAGTGATAAACTAGTCAGAATTCAGAGTGCAATGTAGGTATCTGCAGAGTGTTTTTGAGCATCTATCAGGAAGATTGTATTAAGCTTGGATTTTCTAAGAAATTTAAGCCATATATCGATATGACTAAGTGCTGGAGGACAGATATAAGGGACAATGATTAAAATGGGGCTTGGGTAGACTTTGTGAAATGTCAGCTGCCAGTGGATAATGTAGTACAACTCTAGTTATTATATGCACTCAATGTGAGTGGTGTGTTTTGCACTCGTGCCCACACTCTGCCCATGCTTCCCTCCCATAGAAGGCAAAGAGAGAGGCAAGTGGATGGTATACACCAGTTCTTCCTTGATAAGAACCTGAGACCTGGCTAGGGTGCATATCCGGTCCTTTGGCTTACTCTGGGCTTCCAGGAATTGTCAACTTTCCACAGATTGCATTTGGAAGTATGCTAGTTTCCTAGCTCCAAAATAACAGTTTATTCAACCCTTCTTATCTATGGAAGGGTCTGAGGTTTTAGGTCTTTCACAGCTTGGCAGTTCTCTGAAGATACTCCAGGTACCTGTAATTTTAGCTTTCTTTATTTGCAGACTTTCATTCATGGCCTGTTATGGCATCTTGGCTACATGGAACTCCCAAATCAGGAAGAGTGGTTGCCTGTGGACAGGTTAGCACTATACATCAACCTCTAATAGCCATGATGGAAACATCCCAGAAGTCACTATGGCCATTTTAATTTAAAAATGTGTTTTTAAAATTCCACTTTCCTAGAGAGTACATTAATAAGTGAACCCTAGGTGAAGTTGCCTTGGGGAGGCAGGCAGGGTGGTAAGATTGCCTTTTGAGGCAGTGCCACTCTGCAGAAAGGAAAGCCATATTTATCATGTCAGCAAAAGATGGAGTGAAAGAACAACCTTGTAGCTTAGTGCAAAGGTTGCAGAGCTGAGATTTGGGTTCCAGTTTTGTAAAACTGCGCCAGGTGCAAGGACATCGGGCAGTTCCCAGCTTTCTTCTTTGATGGCGCTTTAATCCTTAAACCACTGAGTCTTGTTTTGGACTCATTTACCTACCCTTCTAGCTTGTCCTTATAAATCATCTGTCTGTCTGAAGGGAAGCAAATGATTAGGTTATTAGTAGAGACTTGCACCATGGGTGGGTGCCTGTCTCCCTGGGGTTCTTGGAGGAGTGTCTGATGGAGTGGGACGTGCCAAGTGGGAGCCAGGAAACATCGGATTGGCTCTGGTTTCAGTTTTATGAGAAATTGGAATAAAGCACAGCAGAGTTACTGCAAAGACACACAGGGCAGGATGAGAAGGATTATCTTCCAGTAGTGGTGCAATCTTGAGCAATCCCCACCTCTTCAGCTGCATCCTTCAGCCACAGTTGTTCTTTTCTCATTTTTTTAGATTTTAATTTTTGTAACTAGCAGTAGAAATAGAAGGAAAGCGGAGATTCTAAAACAACCTTAGCTCTGCTCCTACTGCATGAAGAACCATTGCCAGAGGGTGCTATTAATTGTTTCCATTATGACAGCAAAAGTCTTCTTCATTCTCCACCTAGTTTAGGCTGTCTTTATCTTTTTTCCCCTTTTTTTTTGGGGGTGGGGTGGGGTGGAGGGAAGGGTATTATCCCTCAGCTTTTCTTTCTTCTGTCATCTTGCTATTCTCTGTTTAGATCTTCTCACAAATGTGTTTTATGCTGCAGTCACAAAGGACACTGGATTATTCTTGGCATTATTCTTGCCATTTTACTCTGTGTTTAATTATATCAGCTGAAGGGGGCCTTCAAGGGGGAAAAAGAGGACCCCCTTCAGCTGATATAATAAAACAGAGAGATTCTTCTTTTGTTTTTGCCTGTTTGGATGCGGTCTCTGACACAGCCAATGCTGCTGGGTATTTAAGGGCCACCTGTTGGCCCTGTCTGGTCACCAGGCTGCCACCAGCCTCTACCACTTCCTGTCTGTGTCTGTGGATGAGGCAAGATAAGCAGAATTTACAACATGTTCAGAGAAAAATTATACTATATTTGGCAGCATTACCCCATTGATGGATGCCAAGAATATGACTGGCATCATTTTCTTGGGTCTTTCTCTGGTCTAAAATGTAAATCTGATATGTGTTCAGGAAAGTACATATTGCAAAAGAATTTTAAAGAAGAGCTAATTCCACATATAGCTGTTTGCAGGTGTTCACTCAGCTGAAATGAACTCCAGCAATCTTCACAATTTCTCTTTGTTTAAGGTGAGTAGTCATGGTGTCAACTTTAATAGTGTGAGTATTCATGGAAATCAGAGAAATTAAAAGTCTGACGTATGAATAGTCAAGAAATTTATTCCCAAATTCCTGCTTAGCAAACAAAAGGGAAACCCTATAAGAGTAACCTATTTAACTGTGTAAATGTGACCCATCTGTCTTATAATCTGGTGTTACTAATAGGATCAGTAGACTCCCTCTTACTAACACGTAGTGCTGAGATGCCATCTCAAAAGATCCATTTTGTACTGAACATCTCTCTTCCAATCTTTATAAAGAGCATCTCCACATTGAGCTTTCTTAGTGACAAATTTTCAAAATGGTGCCCTTTAGAGATATAAAACCACAATTCTGACTAGTTCCTTAATATCCTTTATATCCTTGTATAGTGCTTTTTTTGGGGGAGGGGCTGGGAGAGAGGGTCAAAGGAAACAAAAGCAGTTAGGAAGGTCAACAGGAACTACATATCTTTTACTTTTAAATATGTCCTTACTCTGACATTTTGAGGTATCAAATATGTACACATTTCTGTGGTTTTAATTTGCTATACTTGTTATACGCTTTCATCTAGGCAAATTTCTAAACTCCTTGAAAGAAGAGGGAATAAAAATCAAATCATATCTGTAAATACTTGGTATATTACCCATCACTGGAATATTTGGTATATAGCCTATCATTGCCTGCATAATTAAAGCAGGTATAAACTGTCTTACCTCTGGGTTTTCTCCACACAGCATGAAAGTATTAACCATAATAATATTTAAGGGCAGAAAATGAAAACCATAAAAACTACTAGCTTTGCCTTAGAAAATCTCAGAAGTTTTATTTTCTTCAGAGTGTGTGTGGAGCAAGAAAAGAGCAAAGAAGCCAGGACAAGGTAAAATGCTTTCCTCAGTAGCATTATTACAGTGTGTCCAGGCAAAAGACCACTTTGCTTTCTGGGGTGAGGTCATCTCCATTATTTTCTTCCTCTGAGTCAGAAATCCACTGTAGAAATATCATTGTGTCTGGCAGAAAGGAGCCAAAAGAAGACAAAGTACCAGAGTGACACAATGGTACACTGCATCCTGCATTGAATTAACAAGTTACATGACAATATATGAAAATGAAAGGTAGTGCAAAAACTTTAGGGATAAGGGGGCTTTCGCAGAAATAGGAATCCTCTGCTCCTGTTTTTTTTACCAATGCCAGAAGAAAAAGAAAAGAGGAAAAAATATATTGTAGCAGATGATAGTACTGAAAGTTCAAGGATTGTTCAACTCCAAAGCCATCTCACGAGAAGCACAGATGAGAAAAGGGGAAATATCACAGTGTAGCAAATGATATCTCCAAGTTCTTGAGGAAGGAGAGACAGACAAACACATGCAAAACAAAAACAAAAACACGGATGAAATATTGGTGCTTCCCTGAGAGCCATCAAGACAACAGCAGAATGGATTTGGAACTGCCTCTAACAAGTTAGGACTACTTGTCTTTGTTGGGTTATAGTGCTGCTTTGGCCTGCTTATGTTGGATTCATTAGCAGAATTTGCAAGGTTCAGCCAGGAGGAAAGCCAAGGGTAGGTTTGGAGGATTTTGGATCTACAGAAATTTCTCAAGTGGGTGACATAAAAGCCATGAACTTTGATGTTCACTTGAAGTGAAGAAGGGTGCAGCTTTTGCTGTTTTGCACATCTTTTGCTCTGTAATTTCTACCCAGTGGTAAGACGAACACGCACAAAGAGCAATAATAGTAAAAACCCTTATTACTCTAAGAGGACGTTATGGTCACTATATTTGCTGCTGATTTCAAGGTCCAAGTAAGGAAGGCCAAAGAGGTATGTAGGCCTAACTGGGCCTCTTGGCACAGACAGCCAACTAGAAGGAGAATCACAGCAATTCCACTCCTGAAAAATAAGGGCGGCAGGCCTAAATGTCAGGGACATGAGAGATGATAGAGAAATCGGAGCCATGGCATAGTAGTGTGATATGTTTTGAACACAGGAATGGCTGTGATAATGTGGCAGCTGAAATGGCTACCTGAAAACAGCAGTTTGAAAAGCAATGGCCTAACAGAGATGGATAAGCACCAGGCAACACGCTATCCAGAGCACCTTGGTGGGTGAGCAGCGGGGAAAGGTCTCCTTTCACAGTAGGCAAACTACTGCACCCCAAAGTTGTTATTAGTCCACTTCCACTGGTATACCCAAACCTCTTGGAGGCAAAGATGATAAATTGCATGCACAAATTGCTCAGTAGTAGCTTCTTTTAGAAGAAGTGTGTGGTAAAATACAGGAGGAACCGTCCTATGGCATGCAAATTAAATGCAATGTTCTGGTACTGGATCTGCTGGACTCAGTTTTTCAAAAGCCAAAGGTTTAGTTGGGGATTAGCTGTCCTGCAGAGGTTCTGCACCTTTGCCCTGCCCTGCAGAAGGGCACCTCAGAAGTGTATTAAGAAACCCAAGCAACAATAGTAAGAGAATATTAAGATTGGCAGGGTAAGCTTTTTTACATCTCTGACATAGGTGTTAGAAAACTGCTCTGTGGGGTGTAAAAAAAAGGTGGAACATTTCTCTCTGCTCTCCATGGATAAACTGATCCAGCCTCACCATCAGAATAAACACTTTCCACAGTTTAAAAAAAAAAAAAAAGTTTTCCTCCCACATCTCCAAGATTTATGGCTCCAATAGGGTGACAAATGTGAGGAAGGAGCAGTTTGGTATGTGCCATGTTTTGCACTCATTTTATTACACGTAACATTTTAAGCTGACTAGGTAGAGGACATCCTGCCCCTTTGCATACAAAGGACTAGTTCAATATGTGGGTGTCTGAACAGTTGAAATTAGTGCACATCCCACACGAATGTATTTATGTAAAGACGTTAATATTACAGCCTAACCATTTGGGTTTATCTATCCATTCATATATCTATATTTTTCTCTACTTGTAGCATCCCCTTTCAAAGTTATTATGGCAGACCTTTCTTTTCTCCTAAGGCTGAGGCCAGCTTAGAATGTTACTCTAAAATTATAATAAATAAACTTAAAAAATTCAGAAACAGGAAAAAGAAATGCCAGCCCTAAGCTATTCATCTTTTTTTTCTTTGTTTTCTTCAATATCACTTTTTTTTTCTTCCTACAGTTATTATAGCTATTAGGACTTATGAACCCCAAATATTCCTTGCTTTTCTGCAGCAAGGGTTTTGTAATTTCTTTACTGTCTTAGAAAGCTGTTTCTGTCTTTTAGGACAGGTATCAGTAGAAGATATCTGGGACAAGTACCCTATGAAGAAAACACCTTGATGCCTTTGGAGCAGATGAGCTATTCCAAGTAATCCAGTTCCATGAATCAAGCCAAACTGAAGACCAGTAAGTGCTCCCTTCTATCTCTTCTAGTTTCTTTAGAGTTGTGTTATCATCTTCTGTTCTCCCTTGCCAATTTAGTCAGCACTTGGCCTCCTGTGCTACATACCAGTTGACAGATGTATCCTTTTCATTTCACATACTTTTAAAGCCTTGGGCACTGCTTTCTGGAGATATTTATACAGCTCTGGGACCCAATTGCTGGAAAAGAAGTTTGTACTGAATATTTGTTACATGTTCTACAAGATCCCACACACTCTTATTTTGCATAGTGTAAAATAAGAAAAAGGTGCTGATGATTTGTGCATATTTTGGATGGGACTTATACCGCAGGCCCTGCTATATTCTAATGACCTTTCAGAAGTTTTCTCCATAATAATATGAGTTGCATAAGAAAAAAAATCATATACGCCATAACCATAATGCCTTTCGAACATACTTGCTACCATTTTTCTT
>NW_010588869.1:59851-116022 GCF_000705375.1 Tinamus guttatus | reverse complement strand
GACAAGAGAGCAGCAGCACGTCTGCCTCTTGCCCTTCACAAGACATGTCTTTATCCTTTTCTCAAACACTTTATGAGGAAGCACATCTGCAGCAAAACATTGTTGAAACTGTTCCCCCACAGTATTCAGCTAAACCAGTCATGTGCTAATTCTGCTGGTGTCATTTCTTCACATTTTTAGTCAATATAGAATAAATAGTAAAACTGCCATATAAGTCACTTACTTAGTTTTATTTTTAAATGATCTCTTTTCCTATCTATTTATTTTTCGTTTTGAATATCTTGTAGATATGCTGCTTACCTATTGAGTACCCCCATCTCCTGGCCTTGCCAGAGGAAAGTTGAGGACTCTGAAGGCTCTTGGCTGAATATTATGCCACTTTTCTCTCATTTAGATGATCCATGTAGAAAAAGCGATAAACACATAATGTTTGAAAAATGCTGTAGCAGAACCCTTAAGGTAAAACAGCTGGCCTTTCCTTCGGTTTCTAGGGCAGCATTTTAATAAACATTAGTCATGGTGATTATGGAACATTTTATCGAGGATACATCATTTCCAGCATTATTCCATTTTTGAGTCCTTATTAGCATAATAACTTGTGTTATTAGTATAATTTGAGACATTTTAAGGACATGGCTGGAGAGTAAGAAGCTTAGACTGGAAAGTGTCTGATTGCCAGTTGCTCGTCTTGCTTGCCAGGGCCCATTAACATATTTCTTCCATTTCTGCCTTTGTTTGACTTATCAAAATATAAATGTGCTGCAGACTTTCAGAATCACTTAGGCTTCTCGTTCAGACTTTAGAGGCACATAGCAACGCGAAGCACATTCATGCAGATTAAGTGCTCTTTGGAGTATTAGAAACCACTTAATCTGTATAAATATGCTTCAGGTTGCTCAGTTTTTACAACACCTTGAGAAGGCACTGCAGTGGTTTGGAAAAGCGTGTGATGCATTATTTAAAAGAAGATTTATAATCCACGATAAGTTTATCTTCCAAGTGACTATTGTCAGAATTAGAGTTTATTTTTTACATTTTTATACTTCATTGCACTGTGTTAATGCAAGTGACAAAGGGAATTTTCTATTATATAGTCTATTACTTTCCAAATTCTCTTTTTATCACTGTTGATTTAGAAGATAAGCATGAGAGATGTATAAGTACTGAGCAATTTTATGTTGCAAACCAGTGCAGCAGGAAGGATTTGCACTTTTAAACAGCAAAAGGTAAACAGTATTTATTTTCTCATCTAGCTAAATATGTTAGCTCGTGCATATCAAAATCATACCTTTTTAGTTTCTGTTGACTCTAATTTTCATTTGCAATATAGCTGAAAAGAATGATATATAAGACAGCCCCAAAAGCATCATGTTAACTATTTTGTATTTAGGGGTTACATTGTCATTTAGTCTAATATCTCTTTGCACCACAGTTTAATTATTGCCAAAAATAGAAAGCATGGTTGCATTGCATAGCTTTCCCAGAGGATGTCTTACATATCTTGAGAGAAATCTAAGCTCTTTATTTCTTAACTTTCCAACTGTAACTGTGTCATATTCTGAAGTTCCTTATTATTCAGATGCTCGCTGTAGCCATTTGTAAGCAGCAGAGGTATGGACAAGACAGCATTCATAATCAAATGCTGACCCCAAAGATGTCAATAAGGCTTTCTCTGGTCACAGCAATGGAGACTGGATATGCTCTGAAGAAGAAAATTCAATATATTGAATTCTAATTTCAGTCATAGCTTTTGAGGCTTAATATCCATAAATTCATATTGCAGAAAGGATGAAAAAAGCCTAGACTCTGGCCTGTTTTAACTGATGATTTAGTAAAGGCCAATCTTCCCTACCTATATTGGCCCACCAAGCTGCCAAATGCAGTTGACATCCCGGGTGTGGTACACTACGGTCAGCTTGTGGCAATGAATGTCATGTCCCCACCAGCTGCCCTCAATGGAAAGCGAGGTTCTCCATTTGCCAGGGTTTGCTCCAAGCCAATGCACTGCGATGCGCTCCTGCTCCCTTAGGCTCTCTTCCATAGGGAACGGTGGAACAGTGTCTTGCATGCAGCTCCAAAACAGGACTTCCCCTACCATCATGATCATATCCTCACTCTGCTTTTAATATCTGCTGGCTGCAGGGCTGCAGTTTATTGGCCTCCTACATATGTCAGAGATTGACGAATCTATCTGCACATTAAACTGGACCGAAGCCTCCTTCGAACCACACTAAATAGCACAAACGGGATACGCAAATGGCAGAATGAAGCCATTTGCTGGGTGCAGAGTTTTATTTTAGCCTCCCTTTGCTCCTTCCCCACACCACAACTGAGGAAACAGTCTTAGGTGTGAAGGGGAGAACTGTTTATCTTGTCTGGGCTATTTCATTGCCGCGTTACAAAGTTCTAGGGAGAAGCTTTGGAAGTTCTCATCTTTTCCTGTGATAAGCAGTATCCAGTTGCAGGAAAACTGGATAAATAAGACTTCCCAAATAATTTCAAAACTATATTAAAAAAATAATTAAAAAATAAGCTAGTTTTCATAATTTGCATCCAACTTAATTTGCAGGGGGCATTATGTATGAATTGCACAATAAATACCAGGTATTTTTCCACTGTAGGCTTAGATTTATTTCTTTGGGTTATATTCAGTGCAAAAACTGAAATGTTATTTGACATCTACCTTGCTGTAGTTCTCTGCCAGGCACTCACTGCAGGAATAGGCTCTAATATTTTTGTATTGGATTTTACTGTACTGTTGGTTTTATCATTCTTGATCTCTGCAATTGTGTTTTATTGTCTGGATCATTTAATTTTGTTAGGCAAATGTGCTTCATTTTTTTAATGATAAAATGTTAGCATGTTCTTCAGTAATAACTGTTTTTCCTTTCAGAGCAACTGATGCATAAAGTCTAATCTTTTGTAGTTGAAGGAAGATGTTCTTTAAGAATTGATTTAGGGTCTGTCTTTGTCTAACTAATTTTTAATTACATGCAGTCAGACCTGATTAATCTGAATTAGTATGCAAAGCCCCTTTTTAGAACTAAATAAAATCAGATTAACAAGTAAAGGATACATACAAGGAAGTGTTATAAGGTTGGTTAGAAGTGAAATCCTTCTTAAACATACAGACATTTCTATCTGAACAGTTTCTGTTTTCAAATTACCTACACAGTTTTCCTGTATATCAGAGCTTTAATTCCTTTTGATTTTTTTTCCTGGAAGCATCTAGGCATCATAATAATATTATATAATAAGAGGCTTTTGTAGAATTTTATGACTGAAGCTGGCCTTAAGAAGATGAATTCAGCCAAGGCCTGTAGGAGCACGTAGATGTTGAAAGACACCTATTTAGATACTACTTCAGAATTTTAGAAGTCATTTTGCTTTTAAGTAATGGCTGATGCAACTGGATCTGAATTAAGAGGTGCTGCAAAGAGGATGAATTTTCTCCCCTATGACTCTCATCCCTTCTTACTCCTCGCTGCTCCTTTGCATTGAACTGGCTTGGGTGCTTGTTGGAGCATGATATAGCAACTCAGATTACTAAAATGGGAGAAAAAAAAAGAAAAAAAAAAAGAGTGAATATGGATTTTTTTTCTTTTGCTGGGAAAACAAACTGAGTCAGCATACCCAGGCAGCAGCCAAGGGCCAAATCTGCTGAGGTAAAGAGGAGAGGGTAAGTGTAAGGCTGGCTCCTGGAGACACCACAGTCAAGCTGCAGCTCAGTGATGTGCTCGAGCATCTCTCTTAAATCATCGGAGGAGCCTCACTAAAGCCAGCCAGAGTTAAGAGAAGGTAGATCTGACACCCTCCTGTGGGGACAAGACTAAGGGGACTCCTGGCCCTGCCTGACACTGCCCCTGTGCACACAGGCTTCCCCCTCTCTGTGGGTACTTGGGGGCTGCTGGGGGCTCTGGCTGATGAGAGTGAGCAAGCCCTTTTCCAGGACGTGGTCATAAATAAGCAGAAACCTTAACTACAATTGCCTTTTTCCACAGATCACAGCCTATTTTGTAGCAGCATATAGCAGCAATAATATTTTTTAGAACTACACAGTACTGCAACTCAGTATCCCAGTGCTAAGACAAAACACAGTGTATTACACTGCTAGCATTATATGAAGTAGATTTTACTAAAAAGCTTTCAGAGGCAATGGAAAAGGCTACTCTAGCAGTATACTGGTTATTTTAATTTCAAACAATAAATACATATCTAATAGAAGACAATAAAGGCTTTATGGCTGACTAAACTATGCCCTGTTTATGCTACTTTTTGCCATGATGTACTTCCGTACTCTGTACAATGTGGTACAAATAACTCAAATTCGTCAAAAAGGGATTAATTGGCATGTAATAGGGGATCTGGCTCCTATAATGTCAGGATGCCAAAATAAAAGAAGAAAGAAGCTCATGGGAAAGGGAACATAAAAACATGTGAGTGCAAAAGCCAGTAACTATAGGAAGCAGTTTATATGGAAGCTAATTTCAAATACGTGACTTGGCTTATGTCACAGAAGTGATCGCATCTCTTCATATTGAAAGGTTCAACACTGCAAATCCTTGGCTCTCTAGATAGACACTTTGTTTAGCAGAGGTCTAAGTCAGGAAAGCTTATTCCCTTTTTTGGTTCCTTTTTTTTTTTCCTTTTCCTATTTCTAATGGCTATGTTCCCCATTCATTTATTGTACTGCTTTAGATTTCCAACAATGATCACATTATTGGTCAAATCCAGACTCTCTTTCCTATCCCCCATCAAAGAAGAAAAACAGAGAGGCTATGCAGTTTCTTAAAAACCTGCTGCTGCACTTATGAACTTTAGCTGTCAGGCACTTAGATGCAGCGTTTTTCAGGAGGGAATACAAATCTGCCCATTTCACTGTTATTGCCCTTAATTCTCTTCCTTCATTCTGGATAAATAAAAAGATTAATTCCCACACATTCCTAAAGCTCTGCTTGGCTCTAAATTAGATCAAGTTGGGAGTTTTGCTCATTACAGTTCTCCCTCCCTGCTGGGAGACAGACTCTTGTCTTTGTCACTTGTCTTCTGCCTGTCCGCTTGTCCATACAATTCAATTGTAAATCCTGTATGGCCATCATTCAAACAAAGAACAGACTATATGGGCTTTTTAGCATATTTTTTAACTGTAAAATATATACAAATAAATTCATATTACTTCCAGACAAACACTGATGATGCTAATAAAATTTTAGATGCATAGAAAATAATGTAGTTGAAAACGCAGTAGAACACAAATTTTAAATGGCTCCTTATCTCATTAGTACGGCATCTCAGCATTTAGATGTGCCAGAATGTCACTTCAGTTTTGTGGGTTCTTCCCTTCAAGAAGAATCACCACCTCTCTTTATGCAGGCAGATTCTGCAACAATTCTTACCACGTTTTTAATACATATGCATATATTTTTTAAATATATAAAAAGCTATTCATAGTATGAATCATGTGTTTCATAAACCAGAATATGCTGGTGTCAGAATGTATAAAAATAATGTGGCAGGAAGGCCTTAGCACAATGTCTATCCACCAGCTATTGAGAAGACAATCAACCACTTTCAATCTTTATCACCTTGTCTGGAAACTTGCCCCTGGAAGCCAGAGGGAATACATACAGGCAGGAAGCCAGAAGTTTGATAGATTTGATTTTTCAATAACCTGTGATATGTGTTTCATAGTGGAGGCCTTTGAAAATATCTTGTCAGTCCCACCTTCCTCTTTATACTGAAGGAGATTCAGGCTGAGCAGTTTTGATGAATAGAGCACCAGCAGCATTGACCACTATGACACCTTGAGTCGCCTGGTTTGGCAGCACTTTTAATTTTATAAACCTTGAAGTCTTTCTAATAGCTTTCATAAACTTGGTGAAGATCCCTGCGGTATGATATGCTCCTGCATGAAACTCCACTTAACAGGCAGTCTACTGCCTGTGACATAGTTTTGGAGATGTCTCAAGCAGTAACGTAATGTAGAACAATTTGCTTCAATCTGTGGTCAAAACAGGAGTTGAGGCATGTCCTCCTAGACTGCCCTCCTTTTGCGAGGTACAAGTAAAAGAAAAGATATGCTCCTGCTCTAAACCACCTTTGTATTCGAGACAAATGGACAGTTTGAAAGCTCAAAGAAGTTGTAAATTTGGGCTACAAGCATTATTTGCGCTCCCTTTGTATACATTTCTCTCAGCTTTTTCCCTTCATCTGCCAACAAATGTACATATACCTGCAAGAGTGCCCACACAGAGGAAACCTATTTCCTGATGGTGATTATAGATGAATACAGCTAAGTGTCACTGAAGTGTTTTTTGAATAGCTAAATATATTGATACTACACATGGCACAGTTTGATTGATAGTACTAATGTTTTTTTGCTGCAAAGCCAAGCCACAAAGTCAAGTGGCAAAGAATGTCAGTAACTTCCAATCTTTCATAAGATAAACTATCCTAATATGCATTTAGGGCTTTGTCCTTATGCATGCTTCTTTTCTAAAAGTGCAAAAATACTAAGTCCTAGGCAATGTAAAGGGAACAAACCATGCTACAGATTGCCTTACGAAACTTAACGGTTAACCCCATGAACAGGAGTCAAGCAGATCTTAGCACTTTTCTTTCTCTTTTATCCCCTGTAAAAGTGCTAAGATAATTTCTCTGACGAACGTGGACATAGGGTTTTTGTTATCTCTAAAGCCACTCAGGCCATACCCATTTTATCATGCACATGAAGTGAAAGAACAATTGTAAAAGTGTACCAAAATACCTTTGGGAATTCATAGAACACCTTGTTTAGAAGTCTAAGAAAGTGAAAATAATGGAGAGGTCAGAAGAAAAAAAGACTTTTGTGCATCATGAAATTGTGAGGAATTTTATGTGTTCTTGAGTTCTCATGTTTATGACCATGTACTTTCTAATAATTCCTATTTTAGAGCATAATCTGAACGCTTTCCAAAACTGGAGATAAATTTCAGATTCGTCTGAAATTTAGATAAGACAAAGACAGTTGAAATAATACATCGTATTCATATATGGTATGTTGCTTTTTCTTCGAAATTATCACCTCCCAGTCCCCACATTCTGGTTACTATACTCAGAGACATGGGAAAGTTCAGGTATGAATGAATTTCATTTCCTGAATTTCAGTCACTACAGTTCAGCCGAAATATGGGACACAACAGCTATCTGAGAGAAAGGAAACTATTCATTTAAATTAACATGCAACTGTAATAAGCATTTTGCTAGTCCAGAGACGTTTTTGAAAGAGAAAGTGTGTATTTAAACAGTTGTAAATGTAGACAGGATAGAAGAGCAAGCTTCTGTCGAGATCTATTCAGGCGTACTTTTGTATCCCTAGTTAAGCGCTAGAAGTCCTGTTGCTTCTACTGAAAATCAGTTTGAACAAAACACTAATGAATATACATAGATGCAACAAATCCTGTCCTGGCAGAGAAACAGATTTTATGACCTAATAGGTCTTTGCTGTCTCCAGATCCCAAAATTCTTTGAAGAATGAGTCCCTTTCCATAGAAATGTCTGTATCTACTGCCCAAACAACACAAAGTATTTTTGCGGAGTGATACGAGTTGGCTGAATTATTTAGAGCTCATGTGCACTCTGATAAAGGGAGCAAATAAACAAATAAACAACCTTTAGCAATAAAGGCCTGTAGAGGAGGAGTGCCTTTTTTTAAGCCACACTAAACAATTGCTCCATTTCCAGGCAACACAACCTGCTGCCTCAATAGTTTTGTGCTGTCCATAATCACACTGAAGTCTTGCTGAATAAATTGCTTTGATTTCTTCAATTTCTTATCACTGTACTTTTCTCAAATTAACTATTATTCCAACGATGTTGAATCATACAGAACTTCTTGATTAAAGCAGTATCAAACACAAGAAGTCTTCAGTATAGCTTAGATTTTCACAGGGATCAAACGAGTTTCATCTGCTTCTTTATGCACACATTCCTCCCAGCCTGGCCATGCCAAAACATTGTTTGAAAAAGTTTGGCACTGCATATCATTTCCAGAAGTACAAAGAAGAAAGTTTTAGTTGGGTATGACTCAACATACACCCTTAAAGAAGAGTTTGATTTCCATTTCCTGTTTGAATCAATAACAAATTTCACCCCCTGCTGCCTTTTTTTTTTTTTTAACCAGCATCCCATTAGCTCTCTCTAATTTGAGCCAAAGTCAACTGCTGTTGATTTGGTATCACTTTCCTTTGTGCTTTAGGCTAGGCTATGCAATTAATTTTTACTAAGGTCTGCTGCGTAATTTTACTGAAGCTCACTTTTTTTTACTAAAGCCCTCTGGATAACTTTGTTCAGGCCTGCTCAGCAGGCAGCTGTTCCTGCCTCTGATGGTCTAGCCAAATGCTAGATGCTGTCCTCCTATCTGGAACAGTAGCAGTGTGCTGCAAGGGCTTCCGAAGAGATCAGGGGATGTTACGGATATAGTGGCAGGAATGTGCCCACAATCTGGACAAAGTCTGGTCAAAATTGCTTTTATTCTTAATCCATCTGGAATCTGTTATTTGAGCTGATATGGTTTGCATTTTATTAGTCTGATCTTTTTTATCTCTCGTTGGAGTAATTCCACAAATGTTACAGAATTATTTTTGTTTACAGTATTGCTAAAGAGGGAAGAATCAGAGCTCCTATTTACTTAGGAGGGTTTTCTGGATTTAGAAATGATTATCTGATATTTGTGATGGCATATAACTTTTTAAAATGATTATATTATTTGTTAATGCATTTTTGTCCCTTTTTTCATAATAGGTTATATTGTAGGTATTTCGCTGACTTGACTTAGCGAAGTCTTCCCAATTTAGTAAGCACATTTTACTAGTTCTTATTTATGAAATAGAAGATGACCAGAGAAAGTAAATATTTTTGCTCCTTTTTCATGTGAAATGTGCTTTATTAACATCATTGAAAAGCAGCATGTATTTGTGGAGAACAAAGGTGACTGTATTATGCCCTTTATAGTTATGAATCTAAAAGCCATTCTGAAATCCATGGGAGCTAGAGGTACTTCAGGGATAGTGGATCAATCATTTCTTAAGTATGAAAACCTCAGAAAAGATTTCAATTGTCCAGAATGTCTACTTTTGCCTCAAACCATTTCCTGACATATTGATGTATGCATTTTCTATATGCTCCCTTAACAGTCTGAGGAGACAAATAATGCAGTCTTTGCTACAGAAAGCACATATTATTTATTGAATATCAGGCTAAGTAGTTGCCCGCCCCTCCCACCAAAAAAAAAAAAAAAAAAAAACTTTCCCAAAAAACCCTTACATTGTTTAGTATATATTATACTCCTAGAGCTAGAATATGAAAAATCTCAGTTTTGGAATGTCTTCTCTTGCCCCCTTGGCCCTCCAGCTGATATTCTCCACTTGCAATAAGGAGACCAGAAGAGGTAGGGATTTCGGTCATTTACATATCAGCTGCATCCGTGAAACCTTTCAAGCATTTACCACATATTGATTTTTATGGAGCACTCACTCCCAAATGCTTTGCTTAGTCTAACAAGTCATTTCTTTTTCTTCTCATTAATGAAATGAAGACAATTCTCTGGCCAAATTCCTACATTCCTTCAAAATCAAAGAACAGTGTTGTTACTCTAATGTATCCTTTCAATCAGTACTTGAAAACATGTCACTATTTTACTGCTGTGCTCAGAAATATAATTACATGCTTTATAAAGTATAATCAATATTAGCACACTAAGGTAGAGAACAATCCAGATCTCTTAATTTGCCTACTTTCCATGTTAATACATTTTTTCAATATGTTTGGAAACATTAGCCATTAAATATCATCATGACTTACAGAAGGAAGTGGAAATAGCCTGGGTCAGGCATACCAACTCTCCTTGTGCTTCCAGACAAATTTAAAGCAATCTCAAATGGCATTTATCTGGCCCATCAGACTAGTTTTAAGTCTCCTTTTCCATAGCTGGGGCAGGACAAAGCATCCAGAAAGAGCGCATTATTTTTAACTAGACACTGGGACTGAAAGTTGTTTAATACCTTTGGACTACAGCTTCCTCCGCCTCTTCAAAGGCATGATTAACACTGCTGTTGGCAGTGCCACATCCAGAGCTCCAGCCTTCTGACGAACGCTTCTTGCAACCACACTAAAACACAGCTGTGGAGGCAGCTCTCCATTCTATCTCCCAGTTATTTCCTTGCAGCATTTTATGGCCAATTTGATTACACAGATCAATGCTCCTTTTTTAGGAGCACACAGGAAATCAGACCCCGTGGGTGAAGGTGGAAAAGCAAGGCTGCTCTGTTCCACCCTGCCAACCTGCTGTAGTCCCCGGGGCAATTATGGCACCTATGAATTACCAAATTAAGCTTCTATATTAGCCTCACCCTTACAGTGCAACAGCAATGCAAGGGAGAACTTGCTCTAAGATCTCAGTTGCTATTAAAAGCCTCTTTTAAGTATCCTACAATGTGAGGAGTCAGCCTGGCACTAATACAACTTAACCTTTAACATTGTATTTAAGATTGATGAGGCATCCCTAACATAAAAATGATGAATGTAGAATATTATTATTTGGAAAATGTGCTGTTTAATGATATATTACCTAAAATTGTCCATTGGTTTCAAAGATAACACAAAAATACAATATGTGTGTGGCTCTAACTGCAAAATAAGGTTTGTATCTAGCAGTTACTTGGCTGCTACTGGAACAATATCAAACTCTCTTTTACCCATAAATATCAGCCTTTGGATTGATCTAGGGTAGGGCCAACTATAGAAAAGGGCTGCTTGCTGTTAACAAACTCAGTACACTATCCAAACATGATTATGGAACTCTAGGACTTGGCCATGAATACAAAACTGTATGATTTCAACAGAGGCAATATATGCTGTAATATTAAGAAGGTAGCATGGGATTTAAGAACCTATCCTAACTAAAAAGAAAACCAGATTTCAAACATATTAGGGTCACAGTAAACTGAATTCTGCTGGTACCACTAATCATTAAGCTGTGTTACTGAGATACGAACCAAGCTCATGCTTTTTGCATCATAGAAAAACCTTGATTTTTTTTTTTTTTTAAAAAGATTGCCAGGATTGAGTAGTCACGGGACACCATAGGATGCAAGACCTTTGACCCTGCACCAGACCCAGTCATTTCTAAATCATACAAATATGTGATTACACCAATCCTCCCATATGACTAAAACTTCCCATTGACTTTTTAAATGGATCTTTTGTGTTCCTTCCCCCCTCATTTATTCTCACTGTCTGAAAATTATAGGGAGTGCCAACCAGGCCACAAGAAGGCATGAGGCAAAGCTCTCATGCTTCAAAGTCCCTGAGTCTCAGAGACAGCAGCGGCCTCCACCAGCCTTGCCGAGGGCCCATGGGACACGTCCACACGCATCAATGGGGCACTTTGTGTGGGTCCCGCTCCTCCCCGGCTCTCCCTTTCCTGCGTGGCCACTCAGAGGGAGCTCACTGCAGCTCTGCGCACAGAGATGCTCTGCCCTGGGGCAGCGGCCTTGAATAACGGGCCTTTAAACGTGTAGGCTTACTCGTCTGCTCTCCTTCTTTCATTGCCCTTCTTCCTCAAGCGCTGCTTGCTCTTAAAGATAAAAATTTAGGAGCCTACAGAAGTCAGGGATCGATTGCAGTGTATTTCCTAAGAGGCTGTGAAGGAGGTGAGTTTCCCCTTCTGGGTGAGGGTCAGCTTAAAAAACAAAACAAAACAAATAATAATAAAAAGCAAATCAACAGTGCAGTAGCCAATATAAAAGTAAATCTTGTGAAACAGGCAATCTCACATTTGTTATGCTCACTTAACCTGTTTAACAGACTATTAGCAGGTCATAACTTCCCTAAGCATCTCTGCATAGATGAGCCCTCAGTCTTAGCTCCTTAACACTTGTAGAAGAAGTAAGACAGCAAAGAGATTTAAAGTTCATTTATAACCGGGTTCTGTGAGTAACAGTGCACTGAGTGTTTATCAAACTGCCTTTCGGGCTTGGAAATACAGAAGCGGATGTTTTGCTCTTACCACTTGCCCCCTGTTAACAGAGCAGCCCGCAATTGTCAGCTCCTATGGACTAGTGCAACAGCTACAGGCTGAAAATTGGAGTCAGACAGAAAACAGCCATTGACAACTGTGAAAAAGCACAAATCTGCCTGTTTGCTTTGGAAATGGAATTGTGTTTGGGGACACGTGCTAACGAGATGCTTGCTTATTCTGCTGTCCAGGACCTTGTTATTTTTCCGTGGTGAAGGGCCATGAGGAAAAATGAGGAAGACATTTTGAAAGACACTGCAGGGGGTAAAGAAAGAAAGAAAGAAAGAAAGAAAAAAAGGCATTCAGGAGATGTAAAGAAGCCAGGAGCAGCGTTTACTAACAGAATACATGCTGCAGGGATTCTCTATGCATTCCAGGCAGCTTTCCTTGGCATTTGTGCAAGCCTGTATAGGTTTCTTGAGCAGTAGTCTCATTTCTTTCTCTAGATGTTTGTCTCTGTTGTCCTTACATACCCTGGCTTATCAGCTTTGCCTATTTTTTCTTAGGAAAAATGAAATAAAAAACTAAATAATAACAATAAAAAAGAGGAGAACTTCCATCAGTACATAAAATGCTCCAGGCAGATTTTCATCTGGAAAAATATTAAGGAATGAAAGGGCATGAATAAGTGGGATTCTGTGAACAAGAATAAAATATAGTCATAAGAAAGTATATATAAAATAGAGTTGAGTCGTCATCAGGAAGCCCACAAGGTTGCTCTGATAGCACACAAATGTCCATCCTGACACTTGAATGCAGAGACATATCTGTATCATTCTCATTCTCGACATACTATTGGGAAGCATTCTTTAAAAGTTACCCTACTAAATGGTTTGAGGAAAACTCATATTTTTCATTAAAATGCAAAATGTTTCCATAGAGAAAATACATAAAACAAGCATAAATAAATAAGTCGAGGCGCTTAAAGTATGACATTCTCTGCAAATGAAAATCTGGGTCAATACTCTGTTAAATGTAATTCCTGGGGAAAGAAAAAAGAAAAAGAATATAAGAGAGAATAAGAAGGTCCATTTGCCTTTTTTTGTACATTATTTGCCACAACAATCCTTTAAAGTATAAGCTGGAAAAGAAAAAAGAAAGAGAGCAATTTCTAAGTAAAAAACCTACACCTTGTCTTAGGCAAGGAATTGGTCAGGCGTCGAGGGAAGAAAGAAAGACTTGCTCTTATTACTTTCTTTATGGAGAAAAGACGGACCAAAATGGGACTCTAAATTGCTTTGGACTAGAAACTTTCCCAGTATTTCTTCTACTTTGCAAAATTAAATGAGACTTTATTCTGCTTGTCCTTCACTTCCTGCTTGGGACAAGGTTTGTCCGCTTTGAAGATCCACACATAGACCTTCACTGCAGCTGAAGTTACCATCTCCCGCTGTTGCTTATATGGTGTTCCCTTCCCTCCTTCAGTGGCCCTGCTTTTGAGTGGGGATTACAGCAGAACAGACCTAGGAGAGCTCTACTTGCTGTGGAAAGATGGCCTATGTATGAGACTCACCTTCTGTGCTAATGAAAAGGTCACACTTGCACAGTATTTCCTACTGGGGATGCAGAGTTTACTAGGCCTTTGCTCTCCTGTGCTGGCATGTTGGGCATTTTTCTGTGGGATATGGGGACTTGTGGCAGTTCCTCTATGATTCCTTGGGGAACGAGCATCTACTACAGAGCAGACAGTATGGAGGACTAACTAGACTAGGTGCTAGTGTGCTCTTCCAGACCATGCCACCCTTTAAGAGATGTGGAAAATCATATTCTTTACATACCAAGGACCAATCTTACTCCTAACAAGGTCAATGGCAAAGCTGCAATTTACTTATGTGGAAACAAGATCAAGTCCCCAGTGGCTGGAATTAGAGCTGGGAGCAGAAAAAGACACTGAAAATTACAAAGAAGGTTGTGGTTATGTGGACATTTTTCTACTGTGGTGCTGGCTAAAATAGCCCTGCAGCCCTCTTTCCTGCCCTCTTTTTGACTCTGACCCCAAAACTTGTATATAGAACTAAATTACTCTTCTATCTGGAAAACAAACAGTTTTGGTGAAGGTTAATTTTCTAATGGATCTGACCCCTAATATAGTTCATACCCACATGCTTTGCACAGGCACAGCATAGATGATGACAGGGAGAAGGAACAAGTGGCCAGGAAGGTTGGGAGACTGGGACATGTTTAAACTGCTTTTTAAGAAAGTCCACAGACCATCAAGATATGATGCAGAAGGTTAGGCAAATCAATTTCCTCCTCTATCCTTTTTCTTTTTTTTCCCTCTGAAATTACATCTTCTCACACTACAGTACACCACAGATAATGCTGTATCCTGCAAGTTATGTCCACAGATTTCTGACAGTGAGTTTGGTCTCTGAAAATACCAATTAATATATTTTTATTTTTTTCTTATTGTTTTTCCTGTTCCTGTTTCCAGGCAAAAAGTGCAAGAAGCAAATGACAGTTCCAGTCTTTCTTTCCACTGCTAGTTGCATGGCCCTAGCCTCTCCTGCCTTCCAAGCTATAATGGAAAGAAAGTCCATTTCTGGACTTTCTTAGCTGAGATGGCTCTTACCCCTGCCACAGTGGAAAAGTTTATTAAAGCTCTCACAAGTATTTAGGCATCACATGCATTAGATATAATGTGAGTTATTGTCACTTAACAATCCACAGCTTATCACTTAAACCATAAGGGCTGGCCTACGTGCTTGTCCTTAGGCAAATGCAAAGTGAGCTGGCTTTCTTAAGTTTCATTTAGAGAAAGCTAAACTAGGTCAAATTGCCTCAAATTTACCAGGGCAGACCACTTTGCTGATGTATGGTGATCTCTCTGTATATCTGAGCCCTTAGTCCAATATAAAGCACATGAATATTTTAAAAGATCTAGTCCTAAATATGAAGGCTTTATTGTCTATATATAATCAAAGTGTTTTAGTGCAGTATTCCCTGCTGGGAGATGCTGTAACTAACTGCCTTCCAGTTTATTTTGTCTCCTAGCTTTTCTCCATCTCCCTTCACGCCAGACTCCTTTTTCTTGTTTCTTATCCTTCCTTTTACATGTGCTGTGAGTTTTAGAGGCCACTTGCCAGCTCGGATCCATGCAGCGGAGGCCTCACGCGGCTGGATTCCAGTTCCTCTAACTCCACAGTGTGCAAAACCTGTGGCGAGAAGTGTGCTCTTAGGTGCACCCATTGCAATTTAGGTAGACAGCAGCAGTCAGCAGCAGTGGCAAGACTGTCTTTGTGCTCTTGCATCAAGGCAGGCTGTGGCCAGGGCAAAATAGACTCTTTAGATTTGCTAAGTTTCTGATGTATAGTTTTGGAAACCATATCCTGCTACATTTGCAGAGTTTTGGTCAAATCGATTACAGGCCACAATGAAATGATCTTACTCTGTGGTATTAAATGGTTAATGTTTAACAGGGCGCAATCCAAAAACCCACGGCTATTTCTCTAGGCATTTGAAAAGCATATTGCATTTTCTGAACTGGTAAGATCATTGCATGTGGTTACCAAAATCAGGACTGATCTGACTCCTGTTCCTGTTCTCTTCAGGTTGGATTCTCTCCAGAATTGCCTGTTTTCCTCATTAGGATACAATTACTGTTTTCTCCATAGCCAATCAGCCACATACTCTGTTTGTATCTTCTCTTTGGGATGTCAAAACGGAAAAAGAGCAAAGGCAGTTTGGAGACATATATTTACTCCTTGTCAGTGGGTGATATTTCTATTAAAAGGGTTGAACTCTTTCCTGATACAGCCAAGGTCTTTTGGAGTTGTCAAGGTAGATTTTCTTTCAAAATATATGGCAGCTGACAAAATAAAAGTTTTCTGTGGGAACAGAACAGAGTTTTCAGACTTTATTTTCGGCAGACTGTACAGTGCTAAGGACAGGTCAAAGACAATGAGCTCTGATTGTAAAAAACATGTATGGGAGAAAGAAGTAGTGATGTGTCATTTCAATCAAGAGAGTAGGAGGCGGAAAAGCATTTTTCTTCTGCCTTGACAGGGAGAAATCTGGCTCCTCTTGCAGCACTGTCATCACCCCATAGCAGATACTGGTGTGAACTTGTGTGGTTTCTGGGCCACTTGAGAACTGGAAGTGGAGTCCACTGTATCCATCCCTTGATCTGAAGAAAGGCTCAACTGAGAAACTGTAGTCAGGGCCTTCCAACTTCTGGTGGCTCCGAAAACGATCAGAAATTAAACGTGACAGTGACTGAAGATGACTTCCTGTGGCCTTTGTTTAAAAAATGTCCTTTTCATACACTCATAATGTGTATGAGAGAAATGACTACACAACTGCGATACATAATACTCCCTGTCTCTCACCAAAGGTTGAACACCAAATGATTAAGGCATAGCTGTTTATGGCTATTCCCAACGAAGACCTGCTAATTCTGTTGTTGTTGTTTATTTGGGTAATTCTGCCAAAAATTATTAAGTACACAGGGGGAAGACTAGTCTTTTAATATAATATTTGAATTCATGTATGTGTACATCTATACATATATCTAAAAGCAATATTTTAAATCTCTGCGTTTGACAAAGAATTTAGGATAGAAATTATCATAAGCAAATGTAAAAAACACTTTTTTTCATGTCCCTTTGTTCCTGCAAAAACTGAACCAAGTAGCTAAATAAATCCCAGAAAGCCAAATACAGTATTTTTTTATTATTATTTTTTTCTCCCAGGGAGGAAGAAAGGAGGATCTGCTGGTGTAACCTGGCAGGACCAGGAAAAAAAAAAAGAAAAGAAAAGAAAATAATGCAACCAAATGGAATATCTTCATCTCAGTGAAAGAGAAATGCTAATCAGTTCAGATCAGCTCTCAGGGCTCCTCCATTTCCACTGCCATTTTCTGGACATTTTCACTGGGCTTTGTGGTCAATTAATTTAATCTGAAATTTAAATGGAATTGGTAAATTAGTTCATCCGAAGCTTCATCTTTTTTTAAACAACTTTAAAGAACTCTTCATGGATGCCAATCTCCCTGTGATATATATCCTCTTCTCAGGTAAAAACCCTAATTGTTTTAAAATAGAACAGAACAAAAAACACTATGGGCAATCAACAGATGTGATTACAAATTTAATAGCCTGACTCACCGCTGCTCTGCTTCGTTTTTTTTTGGAGCAGTGTGAATCCAGTGCTTTTTATCTCATCACTCTAGACACAATCTGGAATAGCACAGCAAGGACTAAGTTTCTGGGGGTGTAAGCTTGTTTTTTTTTTTTTTCCCTGCTTTTGAGTGCAGCTGTTTTGAGTTTTGAATTCTTCTTCACAGGCATCCTGAAGATCCTCCTGAAAATCCTGGCGAATTTATTAATACAACTTGATTAAAACCTCCTTTGACTCCAGTTTGAAAGAATTAGTTGAGAAACACATGCTTCGATCTCCTCTGCCATGTTTACTGCTAATGAAATGTGAACTTTTTTCAAGTTTTTGAACTTTAAAATTGATCATCAATAGTACTTAGCTTCCTTTGCTAAGTACTCTTCCAGGAATGGATGTATGGCCATGGCTTGAAAGTTAAGTGATGTTCTGAGTGAGCCAAAGTGGTCATAGGTCACCTGTGAACAGTTTTCCCTATTTAAAATCCTGTGATGAAGAAGATGATTGTAATTTTAGTCATAGCATCTGATATTTCAGAAAAGAGGCAAAGCTTATGAAAACTGCAATGCAAAGATATCTAAAAGCTGATCATTCATCTCAGAACAAATTCAACCTGAGAGAAACATATTGATGGTACTAGTGATGCTTTTGCAGCTTCTGCTCAAAATTAGTAATGATTTCCTTGTTTAAATATGATCAAAACTCTGCTCTTCTTCTCTCTTTGCTTTTTTGGGGGACTGTGTTTTGTACAGAAATAATTAAATTAATCCTTGATAATCCAAGGGAAGAAAGAAAAGGAACTGCTAAAGCGTTTTCACATGTGCTTATTAAAAATATGATAAAATTTCCTCATTAAAACTCTTATTTTTCTATGCAAGTTATAATAAATCCTGTATGACATACATTTCATAAATGTTCATGGCATATGACTGTGCTTTCCCTGGAAATTGCATGGCTTGTGTGCATCACAGGCTGGCAATTGTAATATGATTAGATGCAAAGGAAAGAGAATTTCTTATGACATTTGAAAGCTTCTTATAGAATGGTACTCTCACCTATAATTGCCAGATAAGAGTTGCCACAGGGACATGGACTATTATTTAAAAGGTTTATAAGCTTTTTTTTTCCCCTAAAAATAATGATGAAATTAAACATTGCCATTTAAAAGCTTTTAAAAATATGTTCCTTATCTTCTCCCATTCAGCAGCAGTGCCTGGCTTAGGGAAGGAAAGAGGATGTGCATGATTAGTTAATGTTGGATGATATCCTAAATGACACTGTTAGAGATTAAGGCACTTGGATTTTTCTAAATATGTATTTTAGTGCTCTATAAAGGTGCTAAAATGACAGCTCTGCAGATTGAAGGCTTCCCTTTACCCAGCAGTGGGCATAAGACAGGAACATTCAGTCCTTAGTCCTTTCAGGGAGTTCTTAATCTGTCTGCTACAACTGCCTTTCAGGATCCAATGAGCTGAAGTTTGCAGTAAGGATTTCTGGTGACACATTAATAATTAGATTAAAGGTTGAAGACGACTGACTTTCTTCACCTAGGACATTCAATATCTGCACATTTTGCTCACTTGGATCCCTTATTCAAGAAACGAGACTCTGTTTCTGATAGTCACATCTATTAGATTTACTTGACTGCTAATCTGTTTGATAGCTGAGAATACCTCTGTACCTTATAACTGGCATATACCTGAATACTTCCTTGGTGTGAAAGTGCATCTGAGGAGAGAGAGGAGACAATTTCCAGAGAAGTGAAAAAGCTGATTAACATTCAAAAAGACTCTTTCTTCAGAAAGGAAGTTTACCTAGGGTAACTGCAGGGTGGGAATGTCCTTTGAAACGGTGTTAATTGTACCTTGGTTCAAAGAGCTCTTTGAAATTCCTGTAATGCAATTATGCTAAGTCAGAGGAAGTTGAAAGATTGTGTATTGGCAAAAATGCAGTTAGAATCCTACTTGAAGTCATGTGTCAAAAGTGCTATTGATGATAACATTGACACCTGCCCCTGATGACTTCAAAGATTGTTCCTCTGTATGGAATGGAAGTGGAGTTCACTGAACTCAGCTAGCAAAAGGACAAACCATGACAGAGACACTGCTCCACACCTTCAAGAAGCATAAATGGCACTATGCCACTTAACTGCAGCACATCAAAACGCAGCCCACTATCTTTTAACATTGAGGATATAATGCCTGCATTCTCCCAAATAAAGCCCAACATCTGTACCTTTACAACTGCTAGTCGTCATATTTTGTGTGCCTGTGTGGTATTTTGGTGGAGATACAGATAGACAGAAAGGGATCTCTGTGACTCTTTGCTTTCTCCACGTAGGTGGAAGAAATAAAAGTGCTCTGTGTGAGTTACTGAGGAAAGACTGAATACAAGAAGTAGCTTCTGCATTTGTTTCTGAAGGTACTGAGGTTCTCAGAGTTTCTGATCTCTTCTGGATGTGAGTTCCTTGGTTGCGGGGGCCATGTGGCCAAGTGCTTGAAGGTAATTTTTGGTTTGTCATACAAAGTGCTTCAAAAATGATGAATGGAATCTGAACTGAAGAATGAACACAGAACTCAAGCTTCAGGAATAAAATGCATTACTGTCTATATCGCCCAGTGTTTCATAATCCGCTATTCAACAAAAATGTTTGCATAGTTTGAGTTTGCTTTGAACATTTTTTTCTTTTTATATATCCAACTGATATTTTGTAGAACTGAAGCTCAAAAGCCCAGTTTGCTCTTTCTGCAAATGACAAGCTAGAGATGAAGAAGACAGGCATCTCACAAGATCACACCCCATGCTTGGATGTGGCTGCCTATGCAGGGTAAGATTGACTTAGTATAAGTCCAAGGAATAGACTTCCTACAAATTAACATTTGCAGCAGACAAAAGATAATGCAGGAAAGGCCTAAAATTTTCTGCCTACAACAATTTTAATTATATGGTTTGAAGTCTGCCCAATTACAAATATTCTATCCCATGAAACATGTTAGGATTCCTGTCCCTCAGTTTTCTTCTCTGAGCATCTAGTTGACCACAGCTGTAGCACAGAAAGTTGAATTTGTCTCAACACAAGAGGACCAAGAGGGTGGCATCTGTTTTAGGTAAATAGCTCTATCAGGTGAGTGGTTCAGTGGGCTAAACCACAGTTGAATGGATCTGCTGGTGCAAACGTTTCTTCCTGAGTTCAGGAAAAGAGCATGAAGATAGTTTCAACCTGGCCACAGACCAATGTTTCCTTTTTTGACAAAACCAGAGAACACAGCCTAGATCTCTTCCACTTTGCAGACCTTATGCTGGTGAGGCACACAGCGAGATCTGAGAACTCTGAAACTTCTTTCATAGTGGAATTAAAAAAAGCTTGAGGTCATAGAATCCTGATGACAAAAATAGATGAATTCTTCATGCAATGCTCTCGATCCTACTGCTCTAGATCCTTGTGATCAAGATATAGTTTAATTGCACTCATTTCAGAATTTTGCCTCTACTTTTTCTCCCTAAAATTATCCCATACTACTTTGTGTCAGACTTCACAATAAACTAATGGGATTGATTTTTATATATGAATTTTCTTCTTCATTCATTCATTTTAATCTCATTTTTTTCTTCTTTTTTGACTATCCTAATATCACTTTTTTGTTACATCATCAGTTATTATTATCTAAACTGTTCTCCATTGAATTCAGGTTCCCTAAAATTTCAAATACAGAAATTTTGTTTGAAAATAAGCATCACAACATGAAACTGATGGATTAAACTAGCTCAGAAGTTTACCTTGTAGTGACAATTTTAAATACTGTTTATAATTTGAACTCCAGACATTGTTTTAGCATTTTAATATTTTCTGAGTATTTTTAATTTAGCATTCATATATTACTCTAAAGATTATCTAAATGTTTTGTTTTTAAATTGTAAAAACTTATAATAGTTAATTTTGTTTTTTTTAAGTATTGGAAATACAATGTTTTACAATTTGTTCAATTTTAAACCGAAGTATTTCACTAGACTATGTAAAAACTTCCTGATGAGTCCTTTAAAATTAGCACATTTGAGATCTGCTAGACATCATATTCCACAGGTAGATTACTTATCCAAGTGTATTTACAAATTGTATATACACAATATTGTGTATATAGTTATCATATTTCTGCATGCAGTTACATTAAAATTTTTAGCGCTTTTGGGTTTCCAGCCTTTTGGTTCCAACTGTGTGCAGGGAATCATGCCTTCACATGAGTGTCCAGCAGCTCAAACAATGTAGTACTTGATAGAGCTACACATTAACATTTGTGGCACCCAGAAATACACTGATGAATTGAAAAATGGAACTTCGAATTTAGCTCATCCATTATTAAGCTACATCCTAGCTTGCACCAGTGCAACAATATTAAACTAAATTTGGGATATTTAGGCTTTGGATATTGAAAGACTTATAATTAAAGGATAACTGTGGTGAAACATTGCAGGTCCTAGTTCTTTAGGAACATAGGACACAGGTAAGAAAGGGATATCTGGGTCATTAAATTGGGTCTGAACTTAACAATGCTTTTCATGGACAATGACATCATGCAATACTTTTTATAAACTGTTCAGATTCCAACTTAATGTCTATCATTTGTTTAACACTTACGCTTAGTAGAAGGCTGCTCCAGACTGTCACTCTTCCAAAGTTAGAAAACTTGTCATCTAAAATTTAATCTATGGTCAGTGAGTCACAGCTTTGTCTTAAATTCAATGCCGTCATGTCTAGTTTTGCCAAGGAGGGCGGTTCACCCCTTCCCAAAGAAGCACAGCACAGAAATGTCCAGAAATGTCCAGAAACCTTTTTAGCGTGCCTAGCACAGAGTGAACACAAATGCTTCTGCCTAGCACAGAGTGAATACTGCTGCCAGATAACCTTCCTAATCCAACCAGTGCATCTCACCCTGGATGAGATGAAATGGATCTTTGATGGCAAAAAACGCCTTGCCTGCACTGATCTGATTGATGATCTCCTTTTCAAAAACCAGAGGGATGCTTAATTCTTTTCCATAGCAAATTCTAAACACGAGACAACATTCTAGGTATCTTACTGTTTTAAAGTTCAAAGATTGTGTAGAAGGTGGTTGGCTGGCAAAAAGAAGATTTTAAAAAATGTAGAGTTAAGATTTTAAGTATTTTTCTCCCTACTTTATATATCACATTTGCATGTTCTTTCTAGCATTAACACATTGTAGCCAAAAAGGATTACTTGCACAGGAGTTTTAAATCTCTCTATGCCTTTACTGAAATTATTACTTCTGAAGTAAGTAAACCAATACTGCCAAAGCACTATTGCTAATATTTTTTTAGTTTCAATACGGAAAGAAATATCCTGAGAGCAGAAGATGCATCTCAGAGCATTTCAGTACTGAGAGCCAAAAGTGTAGTCAACACGCACAGTTTCACTGAGGAAAGGAAATAGAGCTGATTTTCCAGCTCTCCAAGAGGTCCTTTTATTTTGAGTCCAGTGCTTTTAAACTACTGTGCCCAGTAGTTATCTGCTGTGTGTTTGAGTAGGAGATGTTAAAGAGGTAGCAGTTACTTATCTGAACTTCTTGGGTTTCTCTGCTATTTACAGTAAGATAATCACTTAAAACATGTGAACAACTCTCTAGCAGATATCAATAGAAAAATATTTTATGTTCTTTTTTTTTTCTTTTCCTGATCGCTTTTGGTTGATGCTAGGAAACAATTATTTTAAGTGGATTACTTCCAAAGAATAACTTAATTTGATAGTAAAACGAATGCTGCATTCCCATTTTTTGATGAATTAAGCAAGGTAATTGGATTTACTGCTTCTGAATCTACGAGTAATCCTTTTCCAAATCACATATGTGTTTCCTCTTCTGCTTTTAAGATTATCAGGAGATGACACTCATTTTTTTTCCATCTCCTTCTGGCAGAAATTCACTTTTTGAAAGAGGACTCATTCACCACATCTGAACTCAAACTACAGCTAATTTATGCTTACACAATATAAATCCGTTCCGGAGTAGAATGAGATTCAGTCGCACTTAGTGATTAAAAACACTAGTTAAGTAAAACATATTACATTAATATCTATAACTCACACGGTAGCAGCAGAATAAGTGGTGGTATGATGTTGTTTCGTACAGCTTCATAGAACAGCCGTGACGGTTCAGAGGCACTTATATCCCGCTCTCATACATATGCTATAGCTCTGATGGACATATACAGCTGATTGGGGAGCGGCCATGCCAAGCATTATTGATGCCTCCTCTCTCTCTGCTTTTAAACTTAATACTGCAAATCCATCATGATGAATCTCTAGAAGATTATAGATACTTTAAGACATAATAAAAACATAGACGATCTGGTGTGAGCTTTTCAGCTGAGTGAATTGGTAACATATTCATTTTTAGCAGTAATTAATCTTGTAGTAGTTTACACTCCTAGAGCATTTTTCATCTCGAGATTTCATGCCAATTTACAAACCCTGAGTTTACAGTTTACAACAATCTTAAGGTTCTGTACTTTATATCTCTATATATACACTATATATATATATATGAATTTTTTACAGAGCTGGTTTGCATCTAAAATGATCTACTGGTACAGCTATACCCACCTATACCAGCAAATTTCTTTAGTGGAAATGCAGCTTATGTAAGAAGAAAAAAATTTTTTGGTATAGAGTAAAATCTGTTCTTTGAGAAATTGGGTCTATATATTTTGGTTTAAAGTGTGATTTCTTTTCATATTTGTGTTCAGTACAGTAATGCTAGTAAAACTAAGAATGGATCAAATCACAAATTGACAATAGTAAAGAAGCTCATTCAAACTTATATTATTTTCTCAGTTAAGCAGCAGTGTTCAGAAGCACATTATTTTATTCATAGGACTCACTGATCAGCATATGTCCTTGGTCCCCATTGATAAAGATGCAAATGCGGTACATTGCCCAGCTTCAACACCTTCATTCAGTATTGTCATCTTGGCAAATAAAGCATCGCTCAAAGACAGACTTCCCGAGCTGAAAGAACACATCTGTAGAAGCTCAAGCTGAATAGACAATTTCTATAGTTGGGAACTATAATAAAACTGCACCTGCTGAAGAGCATACAGTTTTGCTAGCTCTCATGATTTTGTTATGATTCTCATATTATTTAGATTTTTTTTCTGGTTTTGCCAGTGTCAGCTGTATTATTTAACGGTGTTCAGCACCGAATAGTAGTGATGCATTTAGGAATTGCCAGGGTTTCCAGGTTACCAAGCTCCATTTTGGCTTATAATTGAAAAATTGCAATCCAACCTTTCTGTTTGTGGCATCATGTGAAGCCAATGCTGCATATTCGCAGTTTTTTTTTTTTTTTTTTTTTTTTTCCAGATGAAGCAAGCTGTGGGTGTTTCTCTGTGGTGGAAATCTTGCTCCTGTTCCATTTACCACATCCGTCCTCAAGGCCACATCCCTTGCCCCAGCTGCCACTTCGTTTCGTCTGTGCTGCCTTCCACGTAGTGGCACAGAGAGCTCCATCTTTTGGCCTAATCCAACGCCCTCTTTCCTCCTCGGCCTCTTCTGTCTCTCCTCCCTGCACCCAGAAAGGGAGGGACTGTTTCTGGTCACTGGAGAGCTCTGTGGGGCTTTCTCACATCCCTTCCAAAGCATTCCTCGCCTCTGGTCACCCAGGAAGAAACTCGGACGTTTGATTTCTGTCTCAGGTCACTTGTCTCGCAGCTATGTGCCAGGTCAGTGCCAGCAAGCTGTCTCGCATGTCAGAGCTTTGTTGTACAGGCGGCTGGGTCAAGTTTCACATGTTCAAAAGGAGTCAGCACAAAACAGACAAAGAGAAACAGCATAAATTTAAATGCCAGCAGTGCATAAACCACAGTATCAACCGCACAGCATGAATATCTTTAACCAGCTGTGTTTATGTATGGTTTTCATTAATTATAGGTGTTTCTAACACTTGACACAGTGAAGGACTTATTTATTTATTTATTTATTTAAGCATACCTTTAAATTAAGCCATTTTTTCCCCACCATTAATTGAATGGCTGTTCTTTTTTTTAATCTCAAAATGCAACACTGCATGCTACTTATCATTGAATCATCATTTATGAAAGAAGAAACCTTCTTTTTCTGCTGACTATGAATTAAAAAAATTGCCTTAAAGCCCTGTGGTCAAATTTATTCCTGGCATCACAGCACAGGAAAGAGCCTAATGGTACCATGGATGAACTTAGTCTCATGAGTTTAGCTGTGCTCTGAAAGCTTTTTGATGTATGTGTTGTATTTTATTTATCATTTTTTGTTTTGTTTAGCCCTTTTTAATAGCAATGTTTAATAGCCAATGTTGTAGGCTGTGTTAGTAACACATTTTTTTTTAACCCTGACTGCAGCAGAGCCCCAATAAAGCTAATAACGTTTTAGCTTCTGCCAATGAACACACCCAGTGTGTAACCTACAAAAATAGCTATTTTCAGAGATATGCATTTTAAGAGATTGGAAGTACTCGAGCATTTATTGACTACAGGGAAGCTATTTGAATTCAGACAAATGCATTTCACACAATTCATTTCAGGACTGATTCATTTTATCTGTGTGCCTTCTGTGCCAAGTGGGAACATTAGGCCTCTTTAAAAAATGATGGGGGATAATAAATGCTCAAGGCATTTGTTTTGCTGAAATGAAGTAATGGCAGAGAAGCATATGGTGAAATATATTTTTAATTACTTTTCAATGTTAAATGTTTTTTCCTTATTTTCATATTTAATGTTCTTGATCAAGCTTGCTAAATAGGCAGCTCATATGGAACACACCACTTTGTGCAATAACACATGACTAATTTTATGGGCAATATTATATATCACTATATATCAGCAACATTTGCTTTGGAACTTTGTTTATGATGCTTTGTGTCGCTGAATGAAGCTAGTGTGGGGCAGGTTGTATTGTTCTTGTTTTATTTTTTCCTGAGAGCCCACAGCTTTCAACATCTTTGGTTTTGTTTTCTTGTGTTTTGACTTGCGCATGTGAAGCAGGAAATATGCTGCTCTTCTGGTAGACTAAACAAAAGGAAATCCACCTGGGATAGAGAGGAGACACTAGCCTCTCTTTTACGCAACTTCAGTTCTGAATCAGCTCTCCATGCTCTGCCTTTATCTCCCTGCCTGTAGCACGTAACCTGCGCTAAGGCAAACCCAGCGCAAACAGAGGACACCTGTTCCCAGCCCTGCTAAAGAGAGAAAAGCTGCTGGTGCCCAAAGGCTAAAGCTGAGCTGAAAGTATTACAGCTACAGAAGTTGGTTAAGCTGCAGATGCACTTGCACAAGGGAAATGTGAGCCTATTGCACAAATCCAGCAAATAACAACTAAAAGCAACTCAAAGCACAGGAGGGGGTGAGGGGAGCTCAAGGTACAATTATCACTGCTCCTCTGTGCCTATTTACTTACCTTCTTGCGAAGTATACAAGTGCTCTCTGAATACAAACCCTTAAAAAGAAAGAATTAAAACTGGTAATTTGCTGTTAATGCTTACAGGAGGTGACTGCTCTCACTTGTTGCAAAACTCCAATTTCGTCTTTTTCTGCAAGCATCGCAGTTATCAACTCTGTGAGCAGAAGGATGCTTCTTGTAGCATGCTCTGAAGATCAACAGACCCAGACTATTTCAGACCAGTGAGTCCTTTCCTGAGATGCCTGTTTCTCAAAGGCAGTGCTCTGCAACCATCACCTTCCTTTTCAGCTTGAGTAGCTTTTCTTATTGCAACCGTGGCAGGATGGCAGGAAGGAGATGGGAGAGCTCTCTCGCGTGTCCAGTGCTTCCGCTCTCACTGCTAGTGATTCAGAGGATTAAGGCTGCAGGATATAAAGCAACAGATGGGGATTTTATTCCTTCCCCATGCTTTGAGAACAGCCTCTAAGAAATATATTTCCTTTTTTATTATTGCAACTCCAGTATGGTGAATACAAGTTGCCATTTAAGATAGGAGAGGGTATTTTCTTAGGTGTGGAGAAGTGGGCACCATGGTGCAAAGGACCACTCTGATGATACTTGCTCCCCATTCTTGAAGTAAAAAGACAATCTGATGGAAAGCTTAGTACATGGAAGGCATTACAAGTTACTCCCTGTTTTCTCTATCGTCTTCCTCTCTTCCTCAGAAGCCTACAGGAGGGAGTCAGGGCCATGCTGGATCCACCAGCTGTGAGCACTGCTTCCACAGGGAGATGCTGGCCACTGCCCATGGGAGACTTGATTATATTGCAAATGGTCTGTGAAGATAGAGGAAAGCGTTTTGTTTGGTTCCTCCTCTCCCCAGACAGCTCATCGCAGGGCTTCAACTGGGGGCAAAGGGTGAAGGGAGCAGACTTCGGAAACTGTCTCGTCCTTGGTTTAGCTGATATGGAAGGGAATAGCTAGCATTGGGAAAGAGGTTTTTTCTTTCAGGGCTCATAACTTGGGAGTGATGTGTAGTTTCCAGAATCCAGATGTGACAGAGAATGTTAACATTTCCAGAGTCTTCAGTTTTAATCTCCACACATGGAATTAGGTCATTTGTGTGTGGACGCAGACACCAGTTCCCTTGTACAGTAGTTTTGCATACTGGAGACAACACTGTCTAAATCACAATAGGCTATTAAAAGTGACAAAAACTGTGAAGTTCGGCTTGCGAGGAATCTGTGTATGTGTATTAGAAAGAAAAAGAAAAAAAAATTAATACCTACTTCCCTTTTTGTCAATCTTTTAAACCCCCTTGACAAGACTATGAACATTGCTCAAGAGCTATTACATGTCATGATTGTAATTTGTTCTTTTTGAAGAGGGTGATGTCTGTGTTGTTTTTGATGACTGCATTTCCTTGGTCTATATTTATTTGAAAGGCACTTTTCAAACCTGAGAATATTGTTTCCAAACAGTATGCATAAATGATTAGCACTGCTTTCAGTTGTGCAGTTTGATCCCTGTTCCCTTTAGATGTTAGTCTAGATGTGACGACAGCACCCTACCTGGTGCAGGAAGAGTGAATCTTAACCTTTGCAGCAGCTGAAAGAGTTTGAATGATTTAAAGAAAAAAAAAAGCCACTTTCTAAAGAATCAATCAGAATGCTGAGTTGTAGTATCTTCTGTATACTTTGCATGTGCTAAAGACACAGTATTTACTAGCAGAATGCTGTATAAGCCATTAGTAAATACTACAGCTTCAGACAAACAGATTTTATGTTTTGAATTTCATTCCATTGTCTACATAAAACTTAATCCTACTTTGCTGCTGTAATGTAACAGACCCCAAATCATCTTCCGCCCCCCAATCTGGAAAGAAAATTGCTCTATTTAATTGTTTAATGTCTCTCTAAAGAATCAGGACGTTTTACACTAGGCTCACTGGAATGAATACTTGTCCTAGCCATCTGTCTTTGAAAAGAAGGTTCCTTATCACGCCAGCAAGGTAAATATTATGTGAGTACTCTAATTTCTATTCAGTTAACAGTTTGCAAACTGGACACCCATAAATCTATGGGCCCAGACAGGATGTACCCAAGAGTGCTGAGGGAACTGGTGAGGGTTATTGCTCAGCTGTTCTCTGTCATCTTCAGGAGGTCATGGAGAGCGGGGGAGGTGCTGGAGGAGAGGAAGAAACCAACATCACTCTCGTCTTCAAAAAGGGCAAGAGGGAGGACCCAGGAAACTACAGGCTCGTCAGCCTCACCTCCGTCCCTTAAAAAGAGGTGATGGAGCAGCTCATCCTAGAGACTATCGCTAGGCATATCAAAGAAAAGAAGGTGATCAAAAGTAGTCAGCATGGATTCACTAAGTTTCATGTTTGACGAACCTGATAGCCGTTTATGATGGGATGACTGGCTGGATAAACAATGGGAGAGCCATGGATGTTGTCTACCTTAACTTTCGCAAGGCTTTCGACACAGTCTCCATAACATCCTCATAGGAAAGCTCCACAAGTGTGGGTTACATGAGTGGACAGTGAGGTGGATTGAGGACTGGCTGGATGGCAGAGGTCAGAGGGTGGTGATAAATGGGTCAAGTCTAGTTCGAGGCCTGTGGCCAGTGGTGACTCCAGGGATCAGTACTGGGCCTGTTACTGTTTAACTTTTTCATAAGTCACTTGGGTGAGGGGACAGAGTGGACCCTGAGCAAGTTTTTGAACGATACCAAACTGGGTGGAGTGGCTGACACTCCAGAGGGCTGTACTGCCATTCAGAGGGACCTAGACAGGTTGGAGAGGTGGCCAGAGAAAAACCTCATGAGGTTCAACAAGCACAAGTGCAGGGTCCTGCACCCGGGGAGGAATAACCCCAGGCACCAGTACAGATTAGGGGCTGACCTGCTAGAAAGCAGCTCCACAGAGAGGGATTTGGGAGTCCTGGTTGACAACAAGGTAACTCTAAGTCAGCAGCATGCCCTCATGGCCAAGAAGGCCAGTGGTTTCCTGGCCTGCATCAGGAGGAGCACTGTCAGCAGGTCAAGGGAGGTGATCCTCCCCTTCTACTCAGCTCTGATGAGGTTGCACCTGGAGTATTGTGTGCAGTTCTGGGCTGCACAGTCTAAGAGGGACTTGGAGCTTCTAGAGAGCAACTAGCATAGAGCGACAAAGATGATTAAGGGATTGGAGCATCTATCCTTTAGGAGAAAAGACTAAGCGAGCTGGGCCTATTTAGCCTAGAGAAGACTGAGGAGATCTGATCAATATGTGTACGTACCTTAGGGGAAAATGTAGGAAGGATGGGGCCAAACTCTTCTCAGTGATGGCCAGTAATAGGACAAGGGGTAATGAGTATAAATTGGAACACAGGAAGTTCCATCTCCATGTGAGGAAGAACTTCTTTACTGTGAGGGTGACAGAGCACTGGAACAGGCTGCGTAGAGAGATTGTGGAGACTCCTGCTCTGGAGATCTTCAAAACCCGCCTGGATGCCACCCTGTGCTACGTGCTCTAGGTGTCCCTGCTGGAACAGGAGGGTTTGACTAGATGATGACTAGAGGTCCCTTCCAACCTCAACCATTCTATGATTCTGTGCCTGCTGGGATAATCACCTCTACAGTTCCTATTCCTGGAGCCATTCTTTCTCTCTCCCATCTGATCTGACACCTGTTTCCAAATCTCTGATTTTTTTTTATCCTTTGATTCTTGAATTGCTCCAATTTTGTTTTACTTTTGTTGTTATTTATGGCTGCAAAGTATGTTAAGACTCGCAAGATGTACTTAATGCTAATCAAGACCAAAACCCTCTCTGTACCATGTGATCATGGGTTGGAAGCAATGTGACAGAGTTTCTTCAGTTGCTGCTGGGGTATTCGTGTAAGATGTAATTTTAGATTGTCATTTAAATGGATGTCCTTCTGAAATGCAGAAAAGGAGCTGTATCTGGGTTCCCACTTTGGTGACATGTTGTAAGGTACACTTGATGCCTCAGTCCTTTTGTACATCGATTTCTACAGCTACACAGCTGTAGAAGGGAAGTAGAGTCTGCACTTTTACTTCATGAAAGAATGTAATAAATATCTCAGATCAGGAAAGTACAGAGATGTAATGCCATATTACTATGCATGAAGGTTACAGTGGCAAGGCTAGGATCATGAATGTTCAGGTGGTGCTGTACCATCTATGTGGGGTTGCTGTGTATGAAGTGAGAGGCACTGTTGTGAACTCTTTAGCCCCCTGATAAATCCATGTCCATTCCTTCAGTCTTCACCTACTTCTAACAGATTGAAAATGTGATTCAGCTGTCCATTTTTCATCTATTCAAAATTATATGTAAATCCTTTGCTGACTTTGGGTTTGCAATGGGCAATTCAGCAATGGGCTGAATGCAGCAATCAGCCAGAGCTGTGAGACAGCCCAGATGAAGTCTATATACCATGTACCCATTTAAAGATAATTAATGTCTTCTTTTAAAAGCAGTAGCAGAATGAGTTGTAATCTTGACATTCTTGGACTATTTTTTGGTTTGTCTCTGACTAAATTGCCATTTAAGACCAGTCAGTGGGGCGTTAAGAAAAAAATAAAAGTCATTAACACCTTCATCCATTGTTTTCCGGGAAATAGATTGCTATCTAATACCTGCAAATGTTTGTCAGTTATTTTCTCATAGATATTTTCATAATTCTTTTTGAACTTGCTCTCTGGCAAACTTGCCTTTTAAAAACAGTGTTTCATTTTGCAGGTCAAGGAGGCCTACATCTGCAACTGTCCAGGTGAGGACCAGTTCTAAATCAAGATAAGTTTTGGTCATTTAATGTTATTTAAAAAGAAATAAATATACACCCTCAGAACTATGAATAATAACACCTCATCTTGCAGTGCATGCAAGGCAGTATCATTTCTGAAAGCATAGTCATATATTTAAAATCCATTTAAAGATCTTACTTTCAGTATATCTTATTTTCTATTCTAAATAATCTGCAGTCTACACTATAACTTTGTCATCCAAAAGAAAGCCTGAAATTAAGGGAAACATTATATGATTCTGGCATCTATTATGCCTCTTTTTATTTATCGAAGTCTTGCTTTAGAATCTGCTTGTTTCCAAGGAATGAAAATTGCTTATTATCACAGATAATGAAAGAGAATGTCGTCATCTATAATTGTTAGTTTAGGATACTTACTGTGCCCTTCTATTATAAAATGGTTTGCATAAAAAAAGGTTTGGTAAAGGAAGTAGCTTTTAAAGAATTTCTTAAAAGAAAAATGATTTTATACAAGTGAAATTTATGCATTTTTGACTACAAAATGTATTGAAGTGTGCAATGAACTGAATGCAATCCACATACATTACAGGGTTTTTTTTTCAATAATCATACAAATGCACTTCTCTATATACATAAGTATATAAATATATTAACTTGCCTATGTATGTTTGGACATGTTTGTGTATTGTATATGCCCTCTTTGCTGGTTTAACTTTTAATTTTGTAGCATCTAGGCGTGTCTTTCAAATCTATTCCTTGTCTTATTTCCTCTGATTAATCTCTTGCAAGATGATCTTTACTGAGTAAGAGGGTTTACATTAACATCCTTTTCCTGAATATGACAGCTCTGTAAACAGTAGCTGTACAAGGTCAGTCATGACATCTAGGAGTCAAAGCTATATATGCCTTAGTCACAGCTCATGACACAACTACTGTATGCTGGAAATTGACTGCCAGCCACCCTATATTTGATAAGCTGCACCAGACTGCATGTCACACTTTCTACAGTGGTAGTATTTGACACACACAAAAATGCCCATACATTAAAACGAATAAGAAGTTGCAAAAGAAATCCACTTCAGACTTCAGGAACAGGATATTAAAATCATTCAGCTATCAGAACATTCTTTCTCAGATGAAGAAATGTTTGTGCCTGAAGGGTTGGAAAACCAGCTTAGACCCCCCATTCCTACCCTGTGAGCATCAGGTATTTGGGGGTTGTTTTTGGCGCCAGTCGCAGGAGTGAGAATTACAGCTATGACTACAGTCAGCCAGTAACAGTTTATGCCTGCATGGAGGTAAAAATCCTCAGCGCTAGAACAGTGAACCCGGAGAGCTGCAAGATGAAGGAAGCAGTGAGTTTTCTAATTGGTAAAATAATCCTCTCTTTTCTAGCAGGAGATAGCTCTCCTACAGCTATCACTCAAGGACTTTTCATCCAAACCTAGATAGTCTTTGTCCATCTTACTGACTTGCCCTGCCAAACCAGGGGTAACTCGGGCTGTGTTTTGGCATCACTGCAGGGAAGTCAGACTTGAGAAAGCAAGCTGCAAAATGATTGCAGTTCATTTCTAAACACATACAGTCAGTTCCCCCACAGTGAGCAGGTATTTGCCTCTGTGAGCAGGCAGGCAGAGCTGGGAGACAGCTTTTGACTTACATCAGTGCCTAATTAAAATAATTCTAACAATAAAACTACAACTTTGTAAAGCAGAACCAAAATGCATTTGCCATAGTGTATTTATCTATTGCTTCCCTTCACCTTCTGCAAGACAGTTATTGGAAAGATCCATGGCAAAACTGTCCATAGCAGTTTTTCAAGCATTTATGTGGAATCTTCAAATAAAAATAAATAAACACCTGTGCTTTTCTGGGCTACACATATCTCAGGTGTTTCCAAGTTCCATCACCCTAAAGGTGAAGCTCACATGACCCACATCTCCTCTGAGTGCTCTGATAAATCACGCTCCGTATTGAAATACCTTTACATGCAACACTGAACTTTCCAAACCATTTCACCTGTTCTTATGATACTTTATGGAGACACTATTCCACTGCTCTCATGGTGTACTGAAGTGATATTACTTTGTGAGGAGCTAGAAGGAAATTCTCCTTGTACGGGAGCTGTTTGCTTGCGCAAAGTCAAACACACTCCAGCATGGCTCGAATACTTTATAAAATATATATATATATATTTATATATATATTTCTTTTCAGGAGGGAGAAGAGGGTTGAAAAGAATGAAAGGACTCTTCTGATCTCAAAATTCACTAGTCTTAGAGAAAAGTGGCAAGGTTTGTATTTCAGCATTTAAAGTGTCACAAGTTGAAAATCTTAGATGTCTTTTATTTATAGTGTCTCTATGTTTTATTGGGGAATCAGATAGGAGGGATCTTCTTAAGAGTATGGGAATGCCTATAAAATTGATCTTCAGGGGACAGAATCTTGACAGAATTTTCAACAACAGTATGTGAATTCCCTTTGTGAAACCATTTGATATTATGAAAACTGGATGCTGTATATGAGATGATAGAAAAGGCCATAATTTCAGGATAGTCCCAGCTCAGCAGTTGAGTTTGCTCATATTTCATCTTGAAGGCTGTGCACTGAAATGGACTCCACAAGGGATGTTGTACAACAACTTGTTGCAGTGAAAAACACTCTAAAATCCCAGAATAAAAACCTTACCTTCACCCATTTCCATCTAATTGACAGGTTTATGTCACTACCTGCTTACAGTTGCTGTCAGGTCTATTGCTGGAAGTGTGCAGTTTAACTGCCATACAAGAGGACCTATCTAGTTTTTATTTTTTTTCTAAAAGGTGGCTCTGGGATTGAGGAAGGTCTGGAAATGCCCTTCTTTGTGGAGTCATTCATGCCTGTGCAGACATGCAGGCATGCACACAGCAACATAGATTGGTGTAATGGGGCTGTAGTTGAAGCTGAACCTGAATTCCTGGATCCAAATGTCATCATTATGACTTTCAACTCTACCCCTGGCCCTCCAGCACCAGCTCACAGGTGGTACTCATTTGACAGGACCTGTGCATGAATGTTTCTGAGGCTCCATAGCTTCAGGGAGCACCTGGAAGTCCCTAGCTATGTTGAGAGTCAGAAAAGACCTGTTCCTCTGGCCTTGCACCTAATGGGGATCTATCTGAGTTCTTCCTACTCCATTAGTTCTAAAATACCTGTGGAGCAGATCCCTACCCTTCACTACAATTTTGAATCTGACATGAAGCTATGCTACATGATTCTCACATTCAGGCAAGTTTCACCTGGCTATAGGAGAGAAGGAGATTTACTTTGATTAGAGATATCTACTATGCAGTTTACTGCGTTTGTTGCCTTCAACTAAGCAAGAGGGAGGGGAAGTTGGCTGAATTCTAATGCTGTGGCCTATAGTAATTATTTCAGAACAAGGAAATGGAAGCTTGCTTAAATTATCATTTATTAGACAGAGCAGGAAATGGTACTAATAACATGAACTACTCAAACCTTCTTTATGTGAGCAGTTGGGGTCCAGGTCAGTAGGTCATCATTGAGTACAAAAGAGGATCATTTCTACCTTAATGAGGCAAAGATGGCTTATTTCCGTCTAGCAGATGGCAATGGATATGAGTCATACATCTGTCTGGTATGCATTTTTCTGAACAAAGTAATTTGGCCAGCATTTTCCAGTAGCTTCATCCTCTTTCCTCTAGTTTCAAAGTTTGCATCTACTTTATGGACTTTAAACATAAACCATCATATTCCGTTTGGGAGGAAGGGAAGGGAAGGAAGTATATATTATGATATAAACATGTTTGCCTATTTTTGGAGGTCTACATTATTTCAGATAACAAAAGCACAAATGTAGCACCAGCATGAAGTCCTTAAAAAAAATTTTTGCTTTTGTTCATCATCTCCAACCTACAAAAATAGAAGGAAGCAGAGGATGTTTGGATGTCTTACTGGGATTATTTTGTATGCTCATAGGGCTAGTGTGACTTTTAACACTTTACTCTGAGAGTTTTGGACCCTATGGGGCCTGTTGCTGGTGGGTTTTGTACCTTTTCAGTTTAGTGATTTAGATCATGAGCTTTCTTTGTAACCTTAGCTTCAGTGATGCACACTGTGGATTGCTTAGTGTCTAATGAAGTGAGCTTTTGTTCTGCAAGGCTTGCCTCAGAGCGTGGGGAGGGCTTCTGTCTGCTGCTTATTTGTGTGAAACTTGCAAACAATTCTCTGTGAGAGCCACAGAGTCATGTCCTTCTTCAAAGTTGAGGTGAGTCACCAGACTGATGTGCACTCATACGTACTTGTGCTCTTGTAGTGCAACTGTACAAGCCATGTTTCCTGAGGGAGCTGGGCTAGAATGATACAATGACTGTAAAGCCACCAGGAATTCCAGTTCAGAGATCTTGCAGATTGCCAGATTCAGAAGCAGAGTCTGTCTCTAATTGGAAGGCTCAGAATTTCTCCTTGCCCTTTGCAATGAATTTTCTTGTTGAAAAGTTGGATTTTTCTTTTGATTTTAAGTGCTGCTTTCTAAAGGAAGTATGGATTATTATTTAGAGAAAATAATAACTTGCTTAAAGGATGAGGTACTTTTAAAAGGTTTTCTAATATACTATTAACCTCTGGATAAAGCCAAGCAGAGGACTTCCAGAGCATTCAGGATGAGATATGGCATTTGCTATTATTCCTTAAACAAGTTTGAGGACTATCAAAGAATGCGTTCAATTTTAAGTCTTTTTCATAGAACATATATTTTTATTCACTTGCTTCACTTAGGTTAAGTTAAAAGAGAACTAAAATAAGTCAATCCTTATCATATTTCGGATTATTCTGATAGAGGTGTAAAGTGAGACAAGAAGACAAACCAAGACTATATGTACAAGCTTGGGAAGATTATTTCAAGATATTTGTATCCAGGTTCCTAAGGGAATGCAGGTTCACATGGCTGCATGGTTATGGAACACATATTAGTGTTCTCTGCAGTAGTTTTCAGGCTTGCTTGGCAATTTCAATTATTTGAAATTGGTAAGGTAAATTTGACAGAAAAGTAAAAGTAGGAAGGATAATTAACCCTTATTGGTAGTAATAAATAATTAACACAACTATTCCATTTCTCATTGGTAAATGCTGTGCATAAAACTTTCTTTCCTGAACCCCTTCCAGTCGTACACTGTCATGGTTGTTGAGTAAACTGCTTATAAATAGTATCTCCCCTTTTCCCTGGGCTCCTGGAGCTGCAGATCATGTCAGACCATTTCTCACAGTGAGTGTAAGCTCTTGAGTATAGAGCAATTTTACACCAATGCAATTCATGTTCCCAAGCAATGCTGAAGACAAAACAACGGCAAGAGCAATGAAATGCTCCCCCCATTACTTGTGGAGAAGGCGAAGTTGGAAGGGAAATGGATGGTTAACATTAGGTAAACCTGCTTTCTGGACAGACTTCAGTTCACAATGAAACCTGGTCTGGAAGCAATTCTGTTGCACTTGCTCCCATTCCAAGGCAAAGCTCAAGTTTGGCTGTTTAAAGGCATACATGCATATAGATATAATCCGTGTATCACAGATCTAGCTAAGCTCCCTGACTAGACGCTGACCAGACACTAGAACATGTGTACTTTAAGCCTTGAAGCCTGAAAAAAATCTGCATAGACCTAGGATTAACTCCAATCCTTGGCATTTTTCCTTCCCCCTGGCTCAACCTTTTCCAAATTTTAGCCAGTGTGAGGATGTTGAATTGCAATTCATTTATCCAGAGTATGTGAGGTTATAAATAAACTATTTTTTCTCTCCTAAATCTTCAAGCTTGTGTAAAATTTTGAACCCTGTTTATACTACCAGTGTGAGTTTCTTTTCATTCTGGTACAACCTATGCTGCTTTTGCAGCTCATGAGTTAACTTATCCACTTGGATTGTCCCCCAGCTAAGTCAACTATTCATTCAAATACACCTATCTGGTCTTTCCTCATTTCCGCCAGTGTCTCTCTGCTTTCTGATTGTTTTTATTTTTTGTGCCAGCCTTCCAATAGCTTTGTTTTGCATTTGTTAATTCTTCCTGGCTCCAAACTCCCTCTCTACAGAGAGGTAATCCTCCTAAACTTCATTTTATCACTGTCCCAAGTGTTTTTGTCTCAGCAGATAACCATTAAGATTTAATTAGTAACTACTGTCCCTGATCTGAGATGGCTGCAATGCAGCCCTTGGTCAGCAGTATGCATGCACAGGGATATCCCCAAATACACCTGACTCAGTAACAACTTCATAAGATGAACCACAGCTAATAGATTGTACATGGACTCTCCTCTGCTTAAAATGTAAAACACCACTTTCTTAATGCCCTACAATGTAGCTTTAAAAACAGACAGATTTTCTCCTTCCCCTAGCTCATTTGCTCAGCACTCCAGCATCAATTTAAAATGACTGATATGGTTTTAATCCAGATGGCTTGATGTTGCGGTTTCTCTCCCTCTCGATGGCTCCCCCTCTGCTCCTTCCCCTGCAATTTCCTTCCTCGTTTGGCTCTGTTTTACAACCTTTGGGTAGGACAGGTATTTTGCTCTCTCCCTCACTAGATACCTGACATTTGTGCTGCCATTGTCTGCCAAGTCTTTCAAGTCACTACCAGAGACATGGTATTTAAAGGCAGCTCCTCTGGGAATAGCATTAGAGCAGCACTGATTGTCTCATGATATGGCATCACTCTTGTAGGCAGCAGGTATTTTCCTGGCAGCTTGTCTTAAGCTGAGAGTGGAATAGCATAGCTGATAAGGGTAAGGAGGTCTGAAATACATTAGTGGAGCTCTGTGAAGAAACCTACCTAGCCTCTGCTTAGCTGCAGCTCTGATTCAGTATTGTATTCATGATATCGATAAGCTACTGGGCACTTCTGAGAGTTAGGAAAAAAAAAAAAACCACCAAAACTACTTATACTCTCAAGGTGTATGTGTGAAGATAATGAATATTATTATCCTCTCTTTAAAGCCTAAGAAGCTGTGCATAAATGATTTAGCTAGGGCCCCAGAGGAGTCTGTGTTTGGCTAGGGAGCTGAACTTTAATTGTACCTGACTTTAATCCTATGTTCCAACTGTACCTCCCTCATTACCTACCCATCCATTTTCATTAGCACTTATATCCATCAGGCTAGTTAATAAAACTGAGAGGGTGTTTTATCATGGCATGGCTACTAAACAGAAAACTTAATCGAGACATAGACTAGAAATGTTTACTCCCCATTGCCTAAAACGGCTGTCATTTGCATCTAATGGACAAGTATCGGCCATTAACCTTAGGTTATGGTCATGCAATCACAAGTGATTGAATTACTGTTTTTAAGAGACTTCTACTTGTGCCTGGAAATTACTGTCCCCAGAGAGGATAGGTCCTGTGACAGTTTAAGTCAGTCTAAGCATGCCCATGGTTCTGCCTTTAATGGCACCTCCTGAAATGGATTTCCATCCCTTTTTCCATGCTGACACCACTTGCAGGCCCTGCAGAGTGAAGCAGTTCAGAGAGAAGGTCTCCCCAGACTAATCACTCCTTTTTCTTTGTTGGGCTGATTTTACTATTTGAAATGCCTTACTCTGAAGTTGGTCAGTATCACAGCAGAATCAGGAACGCCGCTGTCTCTGACTTATACTGCTTTAAACAGCCCTTGCTGAGAGGCTGGTGACTTGCCATAAGGGCTAGGAAGGTCCCAATCCTTGCCAGGCCTATAGCAGATTAGCTTGAGTGTCACTGAAAACTAGCTAGGAACAGAGAAATGATCACTCTCTGTCTCGGGTGAAGAGTATTAATTTTTCAAAACCAGCTAACTTGCTGGTTTGAGATTGTCCTACCCTACATGCAGATTTGCTGTCTGATTATGACTCCAGCCACTTACCCTCATAGTAGTTACTGACTGGGTTTTTCAAGTGGTGTGTTCACATGGTGGTTGATATTTGAGATGAAAATGTATGACTGATTAAATTACCTTCCTTGGTTATGCATAGTTCAGGAGGAGAGATGCTACTTTGCTGCCTCTGTAAGTGGACGATCTTTTGAAGAGACAGCATGTGGAAGTAACATCTTTAGTTTAATTTGAAATGAATTGTATATCACAGTCCTTGTCCATGTTTTAACAAAGATGACACGTGTTGCAACTGCCTGAGAATAAGTCCTCAGTTAATACGAATGAACCTATGAAGGGTCATTTAGGCAGTACTGAAATCTTGAGATTACAGAGGAAAATTAAAAAAAAGAGTGACTTTTTTATCAACTGAGAAATACGATTTCAGGTTCAACAGGAATAGTATGCAAGTTTGGGTCAAACTTAGTTAAGGAGTTTAGGTGGAGAAAAAAAAAGAAAGGAAAAGTGTGTTTGGTTTTAATTTAAAAGCATTTACCCTGTCTCTTCAGACGCATTTTTAATCCATCTCTTTTTCCTTATGTATTACTGCCTTAACCATTACTACCTAGGGGTATTCTGGGTGAGTTTCAGAAGCTTTTATTGTAGCTGTTCTACTTTGAATAACTAATTAAATATTAATTTGAACAGAAGTTCCTTAAATACCAGACAATAAACTCAGTTTGCTCCCTCTGGCTCTTTTTTGGGGGGCAGACAAAGAAGTGAGCTGGATTAGACACCTGGGGATTTGAGTCTGGCACCCTTCGGCTTTGAACTTTAATGCTCCAAGGTAGCATGACTTTCAAAACCTCAAATCAAGTATAAGGAAGTAGAACTGATTATCTTAAGTACAAAAACTAAAAATATGCAGGAAAAAAAAAAGTCAAGAAAAATCCCAAAAGCGTGACCATAAACTTTTGGTTCAATGACATGGTGATTTTTTTCAGGGCTAGTTCCCTCCTCTCCCTGCCCTGTGCTGTTTGTTTCCGTTTCCCCATTCTGCTCCCCACTACTGCTCCCTTAAATTGTGCTATGCAGGTACAGGTCTGAGAAACCCAGCCAGAAATTGGACTACTGAATCTCACAGGTTCAAAAAACCCTTCTCTAAAACCACTGAAGAAGCTACCCAAGCTTTCATAACCCATCAAGAGTGTTATTTATAAAACAGAAATAAGCATTTGGAGGAAGGTTGACAACATGGCAACTTTTAAATTGCCTCTACCATCAAAACAAGCAAACAAATGAACAAAAGACCAGAATATTTGATTAGGATACACCATTAGGCACAACCAAGGTCCATTGTGGATTTGACCGAGCTGTCTTAAGTGTAGATGTTCTGCTGCTGCAATTTCTGTGTGTTTAATTTGACGATATGTATATGTTCATATTCAGCATCAACACTTTTGTCAAAGAGCCTTAAACTGCTTACAAGAAAACTATTTTAAAAACACAACAAAATAAAACGTAAGTGGGCATTTGTGAGAGGCTGTTTCTTTACTTCGCTTCTTATGGTGTTTTCAAGCTCATGCCATGTACTGCGGTACTTTAGGTCACTTTACTTAAGTCACCTTCCATAATATTACATGGTTAATGCAAGAGACTAATCGTGTAGACTGATGATTCACACAGGAATGTACCTTAAAGGGTACATAGAAACAAAGGCGCTTTCTGGGGATTATGCCATGGAAAAGATTAATTTGACATATAAATCTATTACGTAACTTAAATGTCCTGCATTAGCAGCACTAACAGCAAAAACAATGACAACAACTTCTGCTACCTAAAGCATCACGTACCTGGCATCACGTAATAATTATCATCATCTGACCCGCTTCTAAGGTCAGTATATACTGCAGTTGTCTATCAAGTTGTTTGAGACTACTGTAATTATTAAATGTGTTGTAGTTGCATATTTCTTCCGTAAAACTTATAAAAAAATCCAATTGCATTTAAGACCTCACTATATATAAAAACAAACACAAAATACCTTGGAGTTTTGCTATTTTGATTCCAATTATCTACCAGTGTATAGATGGGAAGCTCTAGTTTTAACTATATTTTGTATTCCTGTAAAATTTTCTTCTTTCACTTATCAAGGCTGCACAACACACACAGCGGTAGATATGCTTGACGTTATCTGTAGGAGGATAAAAGCCCACAAAGCAGCCACTCTGTGCTGGACAATTTTGGAGCTATTGGGAACTGCTTTAGTCCTTTCAGAATACTACCTTTGGAATACTACAAGCACATCAGGGGCTGTGGTATTTCTGGCTCAATTTAATCGGTGTGGAAAATAATCTTCCACACTATCACACAGTATAGGATTTGGGGTCTGTCACTCTTCAGTTTTGAACTTTAACGTTCTAAGACAACATGACTTTCAAAACCCAAAATCAAGTATAAAGATATATTAAGTTCAAAAAACAAAAATGTGGGGAAAAAACAAACAAACAAACCCAAGAATGACTGCATTCAGTATTAAGCTGCCTGTAGTTCAAGATTTTGCAAGTGGAATGGAGAATGTTTCCTTTTCTAAAGCTGTGTGGAGTATGATTAAATAGTTTCATGAGATTTCATTATGGTGTCTGATGAGTTGTCTTTGTTTCCTCATCTTTCTCCACTAAAGAAAAATCTGCAATTATACAATAAGAAGGAATTAAGGAAAAATGATATATAACAAGTTAAGTTAGAAGTTAAGAAGTTAACAAGTGCTGAAGCATATGTGTTCAAATCCAGCATAGAAAAATATTTTAGTGTGTGTAAAGCTGTTAGGATGTAGAGTAACTGTTAAATAATGTATTGATAAATAATGTTCCTATCAGGAGTGTAATCAAAGTATTTAACATTTTTCTGTGTAGTCAGTTGAACTATGGCTAACATTCAGATGCCTGTTTGATGAATGGCTTAAAATGCCACAGATACTTCTCTCAGGAAATAAGTTGCACTCAAGTTCATTCAAACTTTCTTTGTTAAAAGCAACACAGAAGTATTGCTTTACTCACTGCAATGGTACTAAATTTGCTAACATCCATTTGGGAAATTAATGTTTAACCTGGTCTAAAATAACCTAAACCTGTTGTCCAAAGCTTGTCTGTTCTTTCCCACAATGTCACTTAGTTTAATAAAATCAACAAATCTTCTGTCTTTCTCTCTCTCTCTTTTTTTTTTTTATATTATTTGACCATGACAACTACCACTACTACAACTGGTAAGGACAGTTAATTATATTAACTCACCAAATGATTAGGAAATATACATATTATTAACATTGGCACTCAGGAGAGACTTATTATATATAGATATGAACCAGAGAAATAAAAGCAGCTTTTAACATTTCAAACATTTGGAACAATGGTATCTTAGTTTAACATTAACAGGCTATTTATACTGTCAATCACATGTTTCAAGGTGGAATAAATCCTACGCATTGTGGAAAAAGGTGACTGTGGGTGTTAAAAACAGAGATGAGCCTTTTAATTAGAGGTATTCAGGTACATATCTTTCTGCGAATAGACTCACTTTTCCTGAGGAAAAAATAGAAACATTATAAATATATTAGGGGTGATATAGAATAATAAAAGTTTAAGAGCAAGGCTGTGGAACTTCATTGAAAACTGCATTTAATCAAAGTATTTCAACAGCTGAATTTATCACAAAGTGACCACTTCTCTTCCAACATTATTGTTTCATGCACTGTTTCTTATCGCACTAATTTCTGATAATTTGGCAGGAAATGCATTTTCTTTTAGGCAACATTTCCCAGTAGTGGTAAGCACGTATCAAATCAGAGCTCAGGGATATAGACAGTTTACATAAAATTAAAGCTGTATTGTAATTGATATTTTGGATATATTATATCAATGTTGGGGTTGTGACAGGCAGTATGTTAAAATTAATAATTATTTTATGGATAAATCTCCAGTCTAAGTAGAAAATATGAAGAGAAAATTAATTTATTTAAAATGTTCAGTATTTTTTCCACTTGATAAACTGTGCCCATAATATTAGTGGAGATTCATAACTGTCCTAAAATTCTCCTTTTAATTCTGTAAATATATATGCTGTCACAAACTTTAAGCCAAGCTAGTATGACTTATTTTAATCAGAACTAGGCAAAATCTTAGTTAAAATACAATAGATCAAATGTTTCAGAATATTACATTGTAGTAGAACATTGTTCCTCCTATGCTTTGTAATTGATGTGTTACAAAATAATGTGAAAACAATTAAGAATTTTCATAGATTAAAATGTTCAAATGAAATAATAGTTTTCCTCAGAAAAGTTTTTGATAAAGCAAAGGTTTTTTTTTTTTTTTTTTAATAACAGTATCTTTTCTGTACATCTTTAAGAGGAAATCTCTTACCCAGACTTTGTCTACTGATGTAATATGTAATTTGTGAATACAGACAACAAAGAAATAATTCAATTCACCATTTAATGTACAACAACTCTGTCCCAAAATTCTGGCTGCTGATTGGTATAGCTAGTTATCAGGCAAAAATTGGAAGAGATTTAAGCTGTGACACCATTGTTATTTCAGACCTCAGCCTTCCCCACAAAAGTTGAACAAGTAAATATATGTCAATTTTACTTTAAAAAAGACTTGGATCCTTTTAACATATGTTATCAGTAGCATATTACTGAATATAGATTTATCTATTAATAGTTGAATTCTCAAAATAGCAAGGATATCTTGAATGCAGCTGGCATTTTGCATTACAGTAGTATTATTTAAAGTATAACATATTCATGGTGAAGAAGAGTATTCTATATCCCATCTGGAAAGGTGTAGCCATTTTTAGATTGTGTTTCTTTTCATCATAAACTGCATTACTTCACATTTGCTGTGAGACAAAATCATGCACATGGTACAGATTCTGCAGATTGACTGTAAACTGCAGCCAAGATTTGCTGGGTCCGTGGGCAAAGTATTCTTGTAATTTTGTATTTGAATAAATGAAAAGGTCCTAGTACAACACATGAATGTTACCTCTATATTAATTAATGCTTTTTCTTATTATTCGATCTCGTGGGAATTTTAGTTATGGATCAGAGTTCAGGCTCAAAGTCAGTCACTTCACAGGACTGAGCGTTAGACATAATTATGGCCAATGCTGAATGTCCGTTCTTGGTGTTTGGAGTGACTGGCACACAGCAAAAAGTCATTTGCACAAGCATTTGCAGGTTACCTAGAGTACTGGTTGTTACACTGTTATCAGCTGTGTTAGCAATGAGAGTCGCACTTTTGCCTTCTCCAAGTAAATGCTTCCTCAGTCCTCCTGGTCCTCCTGGTGCGTCCCCATCTCCTAAACACGGAGCCATAGCTGCCTGTCGCAGAGAAGAGATATTGTCAGGTGCATGGTCAGGAGAATAGTGAAATTAAAAAAAAAAAAGTTTTTAGAGTGCTGATTTCAGTTCCTTGGGTCAGTGGTGAGTGACAAGGCTATTCCCAACTACTTCGGCAAAATATTTTCATGCCAATCCCTCTTTCAGATGTGAAGATGAGCGACAAAGATCAAGGCTTGTGCTTAAAAGAGATTCAAAACTGAAGCATGTTTAAAGGGATGCAGCAAATCTTAGTAGAAGGAAAACTGTGAAATAATGACAAAAGGATGTAGAGGTACTATCAAAAAGTGACTCTACACTGGCTACAGCCTGGCTTTTTGATGAAGCAAAACCTCGGTTGATCCTGATATCTGTGGTATAATCAACTCATATTCAGTGTAAAAACAAGTGGAGAGTTTTCTATATACAACGGAGGCAACTACACCAGTTCTGGTTTGAAACTAAATATGTATAGACATTTTCATACAATGTACATGCTGGCTGCTGTCAGCAATAATGGTTACTCATTTATTAGCCCCCATGGGAAGGCCATTGCATAGCTTTGTTAGGGGAGAAAACACAGGCCATATCTATGTTTTTGACAATTCCCAGCCGACTTCCCTTGTAGTGACAGAGATAATTAGCATAAATAGATTTTCAGCCTCATATTGTAATGAGAATAAATTTTCACAAAAGCATAGTATTTATTATAGAATTTTGTTTTATATGTGATTTATTGCTACTTGTTTATTATGCCTTTTTTCTTCTATTGGGAATATATTTTCACCAAAATATTCTTTAGGGAAGAATTGCCTCAAAGTAGAAAATAGAATAACTGTGGAGTGACTGTTCGCAGCACAAAATATACCTATTATATGGTTAGACTACATCTATTGCATTTCAATGTGCAGCTCCATGATTTGACTTACTCCCTAACCAGTTTCTGTCAGTGGAATTGACTTGTTCAACAGCAGGGCTATCCACCAACTGTGATGTACAGTGGAGTAAAAGTTCATTCAAATTTGTTCAGGTTTTTACCTGAAATCTTTGAGTATGCAATGCATTATAACAGCAGACTTTCCTGCATGAACAAAGAGGTAAATTTAAATTGTTGTGAATACCTGGTGGAAAGATGGTCAAGAAGGTGCAAAATTAAAGACTATTTCTGAGAATGTGACCATATATATGTAGACCATGCATCTGTGTCTGAACATGATTCAGTGTACGTAAGTATAGCTTACTAAACCTTCAGAGCTGCATGACAAACATAGTTTCTCTTTTATTCCATCTAAGAATGCTTTGTGATATCTTCACTTACACAATCACCTTTTCTGATGCTGGAAAAATACAGCATTTCATTCTGTGTGCTCTTTGACTGGAAATAATGAAAGTATATATTGTGCAATCTATTCAACACGAGCACTTAAAGGTGAAATCATTTATATCCTGGCACCTCTTTGCAACAAGAAGTTCAAGAAGAGTAGCTTTGTTTAAATGAAGAGAAAAGAATTTCTCCCTGGAAAAGTTAAGGGTTCAGTTGTGGAAAGGCCAAGAATACAGAGATATCTGCTCTTTAACCATCCTTGCCCATTATCCAACACATATTAAAAGGTATGAATTTATTTCTTTGAAAAATCTGACAGGTAAGAAGGACAATGTCAAGGTATTTCATATATATAGGCAAGTTCAGTAGTGTTCTCTGTCTTCTTTCTGCTGCTTCAGTAACACAGACCAGTCATAAATCCAGTCAGATTTATGGATGCTTTGTTTCCTAGAGCAATGAAAAGCAGCCAGGGTGTCCCAGTAAAAATGGCCCATATACTGTGGCCTAGATTTTTCACAATTGGAACCTAAATCCACATTTAGATGATTAAATAAGTGGCCTGATTTTCTGAAGTGCTGAGCCTACTTATATCCCTTTGAGCCATTAAAGAAGGAACTTGAGTTTCTTCTTTTCTGAAGTGTGAGACACTCCCTGCAGCCTACCTACAATGGCAGTGTCAGTCTACATCTATGCAGTAAGACATACAGAATCACTGTTTTGAAGATGGGTCTTTTAGATAGCAGAATACCTCAGCATCTCATCTGTTGTGTGAAAACCGAGGGATGTGGTGTAGTGTTTGGTAAAGAGCTGAACAAGATCCCCTGTAAATCAAGGGGAGAATGGAGAAGAGCTGATTAGATGATGTACGTTCAGCACCTGAGACTTGGTATTTCTGCTGGTACTCAGCAACCTGTAAAACCAGAATGCATGTGTTTGTTAGATATTAAAAATTGAGTTAAAACAGTAATTAATTGTATTGGAAAATACATAATTAACGGCAAAATGTCAGTCTTTGAAAATTAGGTAAGAAAATACAACGCTGTATCAACTACTCTTTGCTTCTGCCTTGCATGTCTTCTTGCTATTGAATACTGTGAGGCTTTCTTTTGATTCCTGGGAAAGCACAAAAACTATAACTTACTAAATATACAAAAGAAAAAGTGGACATTGAAAATACAAGAAAAACAAAAGTAGATCAGATTTTGGACCTCTTCCAAACTTGAAAGCCAACCTTCTGGCAGGGGATATAGAAGGGATAAAAATAAAGTAAAAAAGCAAACAAATTCAGAAAGACGTTAATGATGCTCCTGGAAAATGTTTAGCTATTTTCAAGCCCTTTGTGTTGGAAATTGGAGGGAGAGGTGGTTTTGAAATGTATTTCTCACAGCCAAAACAGCTAAAAAGACAATTTGCAACATGAACTTTTTTCACTATTGAAACTTTTCCTCCTGTACATCTAATGAACTAGATCTATGACTTGTTCAAGTTGGTGTCAAAAAACAAGCTTTACCTGAGGGGGTATTTATTTATGCCAGCAAAGGATAAGAGTTTTCCATGCTAATGTTTCCAGTACACATTTGTAAAGATGAACCCATGATCCAAATATCCCTCAAGCATTGTTGGAATTTAAGAACTGCAGACTAGATAGTGAGCTTAATTTTTCAACTGGTCTTCTGCTATAAGTGAAAAGCAAAGAGCTTAATTTCTAGGGGGTTCCAAGAGGAGACGAGAGGAATTTCTTGTTCAGTTCCATTTTATCATCAAAGCATCCATTTACCTATCATTTCCATTTACTTATAAATTTCACCATCAAAATATGATTCTCCTGAAAATGTAAATTACAAATACAAAAAGTCAAAAATGTAAAGCTAAACTACACCGTAGGAAAAGAAGAAAAACATGAGGACAAAATACTATAGTTTGAAATTTTAGCTTTCAAGTATTTCCTTTAGCTATTGTTCAAATAAGTCAAATAACACTTTTTAATCTCACTCCTACAACCTGATAGACTGTAACTCAAAAACTGAGTTTATCACACTTCAGCCTACCACTGAAACAAAATCTTCTGCGCTTGTTCTAATTCAGGAGGTTAAGATAAGGGCCGTGGTAATTGTCGAAACAAATGCATTACAAAATTGAAATGATTCTCTGCTGAAAATTTCCTGGAGCAATTTTCATGCTTAGATGGGAAATCACAAAAAAGAATGAACAAAAATTTCTGCTTGTAAGTGGAGAAGAAAGTACTGGATCTTAACTTTTATAGATATTAAAAAACCCTGCAAGCCTCCCAACCAATCCCTACCCCCAAGCCTCCTCCGAAGGCTTTTCTTTCACATGCTTTGAAATCCGTCATCAGCAAAGTCCAAAATTCTTCCTTTAAAAACATCTAGTCTGGGTGGCCTGAAATATCTGAAATATTTTAGCAGCTTCTGAGAAGCATCAAGAATTCTATTAGTTCCTTTGCCTCAAAGACAGAGCTACATCAGAGTGAGGGGCATGGGAGGCAAATGTGCTGCTGTTCCACATGCTCTCTGTCCCCTTACAGAGTCGTCTCAAGGGGATCTTTTCCATAAAGTTCCTAACCTTAAACCAGCCTTTCCAAAAGCTTTCATCTGTAGTGGAACAGGGTATCATGAAATGCGTGTTCACCCTCAGGAGACATGGCAAAGGTTACCAGGCATTACTGACCTGCAGTGTAATAATGTCCCTCAAGACTAACCTTTAAAGCTTTCAGATCTGAGTAAGTAAGGCTAGCTAGATCCTCTCTCTGTCTCTGGGAATATTGTAACTTTTCATAAAGCTATGTATAAAGAATACTGAAAAAGGGCAAGAGGAAATTGCTGCTTTCTCTGAGACAGGCCTGCAAGGCACTCACATCCTCGGCTTACCCAAATCACTGCTCTTTGCTGAACTGGTTGGTTAGACTGGGATTGTCAACATCAATATGATGTTGACAGTGGTAGCATCGGGGGAGGAAGAATGTGGCTATGTAATATATTCATCCTTTCATTTCAATAAAAAGAAGAGAAAGAGGATTAACATAGATGATGAATATTGGTTAGCTACTTTGAATTTGATGGAGCAGAAAAGCATTACATTAGTTAAGACTTTAGATTACATAATCAATTAAAGTTTTTAAAATTTTTATTTTGCTTCTCTAGATTTATTTTACGAAATAAGAGAAATTTTTCTGTAAGGCATAGAAGATTACAAGAATTATCTTTTTTTCTGGAGGTATATCTTTCAAAGACCAGAGATGCCTAATAATAATTGTTTTGATGGTCTTCATTACTACTTAAAAGACAGACAAGCAGGTTTTTCATTTCAAAATAAGGCACACTTTTCCAAAACATCTAAGTAACTCAGAATCACAAAGCAAATTTTCTATTTTGAATAGCCTGACCTTTCTGTGGCTTCACAGAAATGGATCAAGGTACATATGACAGAGGTGTCACTTGGGAAGATCAAAGTTTATCCACTATTTTCTTCCTATAACCGCAGTGGAGTTTATTTATTTATGAAATAGAAACTGGATGCCTCTTCCTGTGTCTTTCAAAGATACTGACATTTACAACAACATACACTAAAGTTGCTTCTCACATCACCATCAATGGCCTTACCAGCTAATGCACCAACTCAGAATGATAATCGTAAGAGTAAAATCCTATAGGTATTTTATAGATAGAATAATTTATAGGGTTTGCTGCAGCTGTCCTTGACATAATTTGAAATTGCATATACAGTTTAAAAATGCCTCATCTACTTCATCTTTTCCTACATTACCGCTCCCAATAATCTGAGGAAAAAATGATCCCTGAAATATCCCTGGAAAAGCAGATTCAACAGGGAATAATATTAAAAATAAACCCAACAGAACCTGTCAATCACTTTTCCAAATTTAATGCAAAATACTTGACCTTGCAGAGGATTCAAAGATAACCCTAACTGTATAGAACAAAAGGAAGATAGTTCCATAAAAAGTATTTCAGGGAGAGCACTTAACTACAGCTCTATCTCATTAAAACTTAGGCTTATGCTTTAGCACATCTTAACTACCAGAAATGCCAAGAAATAAATCTATGTCTTGAACTATGAAAGTGCTTGATAATTTCCATCAGGTTCCTAATATAAGTATCATGAAACTGCTCCCATACAGGAACCCTTGCTAAAGTCCCCATAGGAAGTGCAAGGAATGAAAAATGAATACATCCTTAATACCTTCCCCCAAAAGACTGGCCACATGCAATGTTTCTTAGGGAGCTTGGGGAGATTTAGTATGTAAGACATTTTTAAAATAAAATAAATGATAAGTTTTCTAATGAGATAGAGAAAGGCTATCTGCTCATGATCACTGAAAATAGTTGGATAGATATTTAGTGGAGGGCTCTGTGAAATGAAAGGTATGTGCATATGGGTGACATAGGCAGGAAAGCTGAGGTTAGTGGGATGTATCTTAAGAATGATAGCACAAAAGAAAGACAAAGATCATAACAAAACCACAGGTATCATGTGCTCTGCAAAACAAGGCAGAGGAATTTCAAACTGCCCCAGTTGGATGTGCAGCTGAAGTTTTGGCAGCTTTGGATTTTATGTTGAAATGTATGTAATTACCAGGGAAGTTTGTATACACTATTAGCAGAAAAGCTATAGAGTGAGATAATGTATCTAAAATTACAGAGGTGAATTGGAAGCCTTTGGACATTCCAGAACAGCTAACATGCAACTTTGTTAATAGAGGGTTCACAGAGACAGGCCTGAACTCTTTTGGATGGTAGAGAGCAGTGCTGTATTCCGACTGGCTCCCTGGCAACACAGCACTTGAAAATCATAATTTTAAAACCATACATTACTTTAGCAAATTGTCTTTGTCTCTTTTTCTATTTCTCCTCTTTTTTCTTTTTTTTTTTTCTTTTCCCTTTTTTTTTTTTAACCTTGTGTATTATTTACGCTATAAATAGCATAAGGGATTTTTTTAAACTGTTCAAATGTATATTGACAATGCATTTCTTCTTCCAAACAATCTGATTCTGTAAGTACCAGTCCTAACAAATATTTCTTCATTCAAAGCCATACTTCCTCCTTACTGCGTGATTTAGGTAAGCTGTTTATTAGGGAAAACAAAACAAAGCAAAACAAAACAATGCAAAACAAAATAAAACAAAAAATCCTTCTGTAGCATCATATCTGGAATATCAGTTCTCCATTAGCTTTTGTCTGAGATTGATTCTTTTGGTAACATGAAAAAGGTAGAGGCATTATGATTTGATGAGATCTGTTCATAATCTCTGTCTTGAAAATCTCTGTTCTGGTGAATCTAAAGTTTTGTAATAAAAGATAATGAAAGAACCCAAATGAACAAAAACACCACCACCATCAAAAGCAAATAGGAGAGGGTGGTATCAAAACTAACAAGTGCAAAAAGCATTTGCATTAAAATTCAGTTATCTCTGAGTCCGCTAAATAGTAATTTCCAACAGGCTAGCAGCTAGATTACCTATCTAAGTGAACAGAAAGCCAGAAAGCTTTTTTATGTCAACAATCTTATGGGCAATGAAATTGCATTGAATGCCTGTCGTCCCCAAGGTCATTAACACTGTTAGAGAAAGAGTCATTTTCTTATTACCAAAACTCAGCATCCTAGGCTTCAATAACACTAAAAATTCTCCCTGCTTTCTGTGCATACAAGAGTTTCCATCGTTGCAAATGGAGTGGTTTTAATGGCTGAATTAGGGATGACCTAGCCTTCTCTTGTGTTCCTTTTTACTACGGTTAAACAAACTGGAGGTCAGTTTAGAAATCAGTTCTTTAGCTGTGAAGCTGTGGATCTCAGGAATTCACAATAGGAACTGACAGCTGCATTTTAAGATAGAAATTGGGAAATACTCCTAAACATAATTGGTAAGAAAGCAGCAGTCTGTAGTCTCAGTTCCGTGAGAACCATTTAACAGCAAAACATTTCTGTAAAGTGCTTCATCATGCCTTTTGTTGACTGGAAACATGGTCTACTCATTGCACAGAGTCACTAAAAGACGGACAGGCTCACAGTTAAGCTGGTGTCAAGGCCAGGTTTGCACTGCTGGCTAGCATTGCTTCTTTGCTTTTGTTGCTGATGTGAGAGTGATCCCAGGATGCCCAGATCCCAAACCAGTGCAGCAACACACTCTACGAAAATGAAAGCATAGCCTCTGCCAATTTGGCAGCTAAGTCCACTGGTGAACAGATTACTAGTAATTATGAAGACACTCCTTTGTGGTACATTGCTTCCTGTAGATTATGAGTTATTTTCATAAATTTTGCAGACCTTAGATAGCATTTGGCAAAAATATCTGGGTCTGAAGACCCAAAGTAAGCCCCATACAGTCTTCAGCAGAAAAACACATTTCTGGTTACCTTTTTGGCTAAGACAGCAAAGCAACTGTCAAATCTTCTATCACAGAAATGTCAAACTGTTGTCCACACAAAAACTGGTTAGCCCAAAACAGATTCCTCACCTCCCACCTGACAAACGCAAAGTTTAAAAAAGACAGAGGAGGAGGGGAAGGCAACTCAGAATTCCCTTGTGCTATGGAGTATCCTGGCTCATGGGCTTAAATCTGAGAAAAAAAAATAGGAGTTTAAGGGTTTGTATGTTTGACTGGCTAACTCTATGCAATCCCCGGGAGAGGATGTGGGTTTTTGAATTGTGCTGCTGAAACACTGCATTCTCTCAATATGTTGCATAGGGAACGTAGCTCATAGCTCCAAATTTTGATGATACCCACAGGAGTAGGTGCTTTAAAATAGTTATCATACGATGTAACATAGAGATATCAAAAGCTTTTTCATTATGCCCTTGGGGAAAAATGTCTTAGGCATCTTTGGCTACAATTGTCCGTGAAAGTCAGTTGGATGCACATGTAGGTGCCAAACCCACCAAAGGATCTGCTTCTATGATTACTAAAGTAGCATGTAGTAAACTACCTGTTAAAGACTTAGGCCAGAAACGCTCAAAAGTTGGAGGAATGCTTTCCTCCTTCTCATAGCTGCATCTGGTACAATGTAAAATTTTTGTGTGAAAAGCATTCTGCAGGATGACACCTTTTTTCAGTCTGCCGTATGTGGACATACACAGAAACCATATTTGCGCTTTACACAATTCAATTTTTAAATTTTGGCTTTTTGCCCATTTCATCATATCTCTGTTAGAAATGGCAAAAAAAAAAATGAAATGTTTGCTTTCAGAAGTATGCTGCAGTGATGCCTTTAACTTGTGACTTCCAAGGACCACAGTTTAAGAAAGCTTAGAATATGGAATATTCATATGCAGTTTCTATGCTGTCCCCAGATATAGCTGCTTTTAATATTTGATGATGCAATTTGCAAATAGTCTTTTAGTGGAAGACAATTGATGTTTGGATCTAGTTTGACATGAATAGTAGAGAGTCAGATATTCAATATGGATTGATTTTACTGGAGGAGATTGTTCCATGTCCACCTAAAAAAAGTTAACCCTTTTTTTTTTTCTACTAAAGCTCAGAGTCTCTGTATCGTCTCACAGGCATATTGTGTAGATGATGTAGGATTTAACTTGGTGAAAGAAAACATAAATGCAACATCTTCATTACAACTATAGCATATAACAAGCAGTTCACTGAGGTATACAAGCACAAAGTCATCTTAACAGAAGCATATATTCTTAACAAATCATGCAGACCAATATAAGGGCAATTACTGATGAAATACACTGTCATAATAAAATGATTTATTTATCATAATAAATTATCTCAGAATAAGAAAATAAAATATAACCAACTGCAATCTGTCAGAGGAGCCACATTTAAGTTTTCTGCATTATAGGTGACATTTGAATAGACAGATCAGACACTTTTGCACTAGATAATTAAAGGCCTTTTGAAACAGACGCATTTGGAAAAAAGCAACAGAAATGTAGTTCTCAAGTGAGCTCAGAATCCAACTTCTGCTTTAGGAAAAAAAACAAGTATAAACAGAAAGAAAGGCTTTTCTTGTTATTTTGGTGAAAAAAAAAAAAAAAGTAGATCCCAGTTTCTAAGGACTAAGTTATTACACCACCCTCCCCTCCAAGGCTGACCTCCAGTATTTTGGAAGAGAGCCCAGTGTGTAATGAGGGAGTAAGAGAAAGACAGAAAAGGCAACATCTTTTTTTATATGCTTACAGTGCCTGCAGGGAATTTATCTGGGTACACTGGGTAAACAACACAATGGAATTGTACCGGTAGTCTCTCCCTTGCCACATGTTTAAATTATGCAACAAATGTTTGATTGGTGGCTTCTTTGTACTGAAAAATGCCCGATCACTTCTTCCCTCTGGTAAGAGAGAACATTACTTAAAGGGAAGTGAGTTAGAAAATAAAACAACAGCACACAAAAAAAATTGGCAGCAGCATCACTGAGAGAGGTTAAAGCATCCCCTCTAATATAAGCAGGCAACCCTGAGAATCGGAAGCAAAGGATTTCAGATAGCTTGGGAATTTGGCGCTCCCTATGGCAGATACAGTAAACAGCTTCAGAAATGACTGTGTATTTCTGTTAATCACTTAGGCCATAAGATAACAGCTAAGTTGACATTTTGTGTGCAAGAAGTGAAACTGCTTACTCCTGTTCCCTATTTTCTGTCATTTTTGCGGAACGGTGACTGTCAGCTGTGCACTCTGAGTGCAATAATGTTACAGCACATTGGCAAAAAGACAACCCTGAGACTTGTGTGGCTACAAATGTGAGTCCTGTCTGAAACTCCTTCATGTTTTAAAATGATAAATGTGACTATCTTCTCTGTGCATCATCTGGTGTGAATGCAAACACTGCAAAAGAATATGCTAGTTTAAGGTTATTTGGAGTCTTATTTTTCTAGAAAGATGCCCAGCACTTGCTCTTCACTTTGCTTCCTTACCACGCTTTGCTATGTGGTTCCATCACTAGACTTTAGTGGTAATTCCCTGATATATATTGGTGTTAGAACTGATTTAACACAAGTTATCCACAGATGTACATTTCTGCTTGCACACTAGATCTAATTATGCCCCAGTTTTGATAATATAATTATTGAGACCACACTGAAATGTTCATTTGTGATATTATCCTTGTTAAAACATTCCCATTTTGGTGGAGGTGGAAGTATTGATGCAATGAACGATGTGAAGAAGAGTTAATTTACAGGGCAGATGATAAAAGTTTACTTTTCATAAGGAACTCCAAACACTCACTCCCCTGGATATGTCAGAAATTAGTCTAAGACATTCAGAAAGGGATTTCTTTCTTCTTGAGCCCTGCCTCCCTTTCTTTTTAGCAACAGATGTAGCAAGAGTGAAATGATCTAGTCATTGCTTTAAGTTAATATCACTCAGTCTATCATGTTTTCTTTTGAAATTATGCTTTTTAATTTTAGAATTAGATGTGTTTGCAATGTCTATCACAAGTATCGGTTTACTCCAAAAAAAGAAGCAAAATGTTCAAAAACACCTGCATCATCTGTATTTCACACTGCTGCCTGAAGATAAATAGATGCTTACAGTTATTATCTTGCAGAATTTACAGGCAAATATGTGATTCTTAAGCTTAAGAGAGACTCGGTTTGATTTCCAACTATCTTAGTCTATCTGTTTTGGTGGTGAATATCCCTTTTGGTAGAAGCATGTCTAAAGTAAGAACAGCTTATGATAGAAATCCTCACAGCTCATCTCCTTCCTCAGTAGTTATGGATATTTTGCCCAAAAGTGAAGAAAATATCTCCTTGAAATCTTGCAGAAAGTTTCCCTCAGTGACATAGAAAGTGTCAATCATAGAATCATAGAATTCTTAAGGTTGGAAGGGACCTCTGGAGGTCATCTAGTCCAACCCCCCTGCATACGCAGGGTCACCTAAAGCACGTGGCACAGGACTGTGTCCAAGCGGATTTTGAAGATCTCCAGAGAAGGAGACTCCACAACCTCTCTGGACAGCCTGTTCCAGTGCTCTGTCACCCTCACTGTTAAAAAATTTTTCCTTAAGTTCCTGTGGAACTTTTGGCGCTTCAGTTTCCGGCCATTACGTCTAGTCCTATCAGTGGCCACCACTGAAAAGAGACCAGCACCATCCTCTGCACTCCCTCCCTTGAGGTACTTATTTATACTGATTAGATCCCCTCTCAGCCTTCTCTTCTCCAGGCTGAACAGGCCCAGCTCCCTCAGCCTCTCCTCATAGGGCAGATGTTCCAGGCCCCTGATCATCCTTGTGGCCCTGCGCTGGCCTCTCTCCAGCAGCTCCACATCCCTCTTGTACTGTGG
>NW_010588869.1:16009-57596 GCF_000705375.1 Tinamus guttatus | reverse complement strand
AGCTTAAATATCTGTTGGCCCCAGAGACAAAGTTTCTGGTAATGCTGTTTTCTTAAAGCCATTTTTCAACTAAAAACTTGGCCTTAAGTTAATGTTAAAAGCAGTGAGAAGCAATACCTGTGATGGCTAGGCCGTCCATACAGAATCCCTTGCACACCAGCAGTGGCATGAACATGGCATGATTGAAGCTGACTGAGATGCTGGATTAGTCAGAGGAGTTTGTTACCTTTTTCATTTCTATATAAAATTCCAACTACTAACCTTGTTAAAACATGTGTTTCCAAGTGATGCTTCACAGATTGAGACGTAGTCCCAAGGCCCATATTCTTCCATCATCATGGAGATTATTGTTGTTCTGGCAACCCAGAATAGGATCTTGAAAATGACATTCTACAGTGTGTCAGTAAAGTCAGTCATGTAAAAAGTCAAGAAATAAACTAGTAAAGAAAATGCATGTTATCCTCACTGGCTTTGCCAGTTGATTTAAATGAGAATAATAGAGTTATGTTTCCTTCACAGAGACTCTCTTTCTTTCTTTAGTTTTCTATAGGCCTGTTGTAGAAGATAGAATTTTAAATGTCATGGACCATTGGCAGCAGAAAAAAAAGAAACTTTTCTTCAATGGGGACAGAGATTGTCAATAGCTTGTTGTTGGATTCAATTTGCAGATAAACACAACAATGCAAGGAGATTTGGTAGGACGAGATAAACAAATGTTGACAAAATGTAGAAAAGAAACAGACTTTCACATATTTATGGAAGGCAGGGAAGCTGCTGCTTTGAAAGGGAACACTTTAAAGGCTGATCCCATGCTAGGCTTAAGCAGCAGATCGATGTGTAGCTTGTCTGTGTTTCATTCCTTTCCATGAGTTAGCCATGGTTTATTGTCATCCCCGAATGAAAGGGAAAGGCAGAAAAAGAAAGAGAAGAAATATTGTCTTTTTCTTCAGTTTTGATGGTGTCAAAAGGGGTTGAGCTACATGTAGCACCACTAGCTATTTATGTGAGATATTTGTGCACAATTCAAGACAGTCTGAATGTTTGTCTAAAGCAAACCCCTTGATTTTAATGCTGCTTGTCAAGTGGAAAATTCAGCGCTCAAACATACTTTAGAGTACAATTTACTTTTCTGCCAAGACCTCCACATAAAGTTCTGTGCTTCTGTGCTAAAAGGAATGCTTTATTGAAAGAGATTGAAGGATGTAGCTCTCTAAGCTATTTTACTCCCTGATTTTGTAATAGATTTTAATAGTGTAATTTATGTTGTTAAAAGTAATCACTCCAGTAAAGTATTTGTCTGAAATGGTGTCCTATGCATTACTGAGATTTTTTTTTTTATGAGCAAGAAAGAAGTTGAGTACTATTCAGACAGTATTATCTGAATATTGCGGAGATTCGATGCAATATTTGTTTTCATTTTGAATATTTTCGTTGTTGTTGTTGGTTGAGACTTACATTCTCTTCTTGGATTTGTCAATGTTTTTAAAGTTTCTCTGCTTAATATGTAGGGAATCTGTATGCATGCACTAGTGCAAACTGATAGTTAACATTTACTTTGAAATGAATTTTCCCATATAGATGAAATTGGTTTTTGGCCAGCATGACTGTAGAATACCTCATTTCAGTTCAGTGATACTAATCTGTCTGGTTTGTACTAGTGCAAATGAGAGTGGAATTTGTGTTCCCAAATGTAGTACCATGGGCAATATTACTGCATACCAGATATTAAAAAAAAGTCTGAATAGAAACATATGAGAAATTCTGCTTAAATTGTAAAGTATTTATTGCAAGTAACCATGGAAATTAAGTTACTCAATGAACAGACAGCTTCTTAGATATCTTCACAGTTATTTGTGCACACAGAATTCCATTCACATGTGCAACTATACTCGCAGTGCCAAATGTGTCCATGAAAACTATATACAACTCAGCTTCTTCAAAACAAATTTTTTTCATTTTTTAGCTATTGTATTCCCAAAAGTATCAACTATTATGTTTAATTTAAAAATTCGTTTTCAGAGAAACAGCATAAATCAATGAAAATATTAGTTCTCACGAATGCTGATCACTATATTTTCTGGTGCATTAGAAGTGTTTTAACCTCTGGATGGAGAATTATAACACTTGCATGCCATTTTCTAGGTAGATCTTATCCTGCTTATTTGGACCAAATGAAAGAAGAAAAAATGGAGAGAGAAAAAATGATGGAAAGCTTAGCCTTGTGTCTGTGGATACAACCTCCAAGGAGTTTAGCTTGTTCACATGAGAACAGTAGAAAAAGGCTGACTATATTGTATATGTCATAAACAATTCCATGGTTGACATAGTGCTAGAGAAAAAGCTGAAACTCAGTTTTAATCACAATGCCAATGAATACCTTAAATGAAATAGGCCTGTTATTTTCTTTATTTTTTTTTAGAGAAAGCATATAGAAATGTACGTGGAAAGCATGATTGTTCTAACAAAGATGTAACGAAAGCTAATTAGCACTGTATAGGATCCATTAGAGAAGCTGGAGTGAAGGCATGTGGAGACCTTCTCCTCAGAGGATCTGAGAGGGCCCAATGGAGTCAGCACCCAATCAGGCTCTCCCCCCTGTAGTGTTTTAACACAGCTCTTATGGAATAATAGTCAAAATAATGCATAAACCTGCAGTAGGATAGAATAAATGTCATCAGGAAAAAGAATCAGAACCACAGTTGTCATAGTCAAAGAATCTGCACATCATTTTACTTTTTCATTGTTCGGTAATGACAATTTCAAAGGATTTTATTTTTCCATTTACTTTGACAACAAAAACACACGACCTATGCTTATTCAAGTTTGTTATTTCAATATCAATTTGTTAGCACTATTAACAGGAATGCTTATTATTTCTTAAATGCAAAACAATGTCTTTGTCAGTAATTTTAGAACTAATTTTAATTTGAACTTGACATTAATATAAACATGACAATGCCACTTTGCCATTAAGTATTTCCATCATGTATTTTTGTTTTCTCATGGGAACTGACTGAATATGATTCATAATGACAATATTAATATAACTCTATGCATAACAGTAAGGATTTATAATAATATTAACATTCATAACATCATCTGTATTGAATCTGTCAACATTAATAACCAGGATTTTTTTCCTTACGTGGTATACATTTTCATGTGTCTATAAATGTCTTCATTAATATACATTTATGATTATTATTAAGCTTATGCACAGTCTCTCTTATTATGCAAATAAGGGTTAAAGCACACACTCAGCGACAGTCACTCTCCATACATCACTTTTATCTTTAATAAGTCTTATAAAAAGCAAGTAGGTTAAAATTCAGCCCCATTATTTAAAATTAGTTTATGTTCTTGAACTAAAAATGATCATAGTAGAGGATGTCTATGGAGTCATTAATTACCTAGCCCTATTTATCTATATAAAATCTCATATAAAAGCTATACCGAAAAGTGCACTGCAGAAACTGACAGAAAATAATGAAAAGAAAGAAATTTACAACTTGGAGTGAAAGTTTTATCTCCTCAGACATCCAGATACAACTGGGAACAATAAGGTTAGTCACAAAGATGCTTCTGCATGATGCATGGTTGTTGGAGGGCATAGGGTACATTTCACTCTTAGCTGAGACTTTTTCTATCCTTTTAGTGCTTTATGTTAGAATCTTAAGAAGATTTGTTAGTCCAGCTCTTTTTTTTTTTTAGTTGCTAAGAAAAGCAAAAGAGAAAAACTAGTCTCACAGCCATCTGCGAAAAGCACCACAGCAATAACTGTGGTGAATTGTGATGAGATCTACACCAGTAATGATGAAAATCTCAGGGTAAATCTTCATATGCTGTGGATCTTCCCGTGAACTCGTCCATCAAACACATAACTGACATTACATGGAAATAAAGTTTTTTTCCCCATCTTCTTTTTCTCTGTTTAAGGAAAGAAAAAAGGGTTCCTGAACATATTAGAAAATAAACTAGATGAGTGGCATCTTTTAGCCCTGAACAGTTTCTTAATTCTCCTTGTACTCTTGTGAAATAGCCCATTGGGTTAGATATTTCTTATTTTCCAGGTAAGGGTTTTGATTCAAAAAGCTAATTTAGAATGTCTATAGGGCTACTTTTCTGTTCAATGCTAAAAACACACTTGAGAGCTTTCCTGAACTGGGGCATAACAATTGCTGAAGTCAGTACAGGTTAGTAATAGAGTCAGGTTTAATTCAAAGTTCCTGAGACTCATACCGTACTCACTTCTCTAGCCTGTGGCATCACTCATTAGCCAATATATCTTGTCATGTATGATTAAAAATGTATTAATTAAAACTAATGTGTCAAAAGGTTAACTATATGATTTATGCTATCTGATTATGAGTGCCTTCAGAGAAATGTTAAGACTGAATTCCTGTTTACACCAGAAGACATATTCTCTTTTAACTCAGAAAAATGTGTTTTACTAAGAGAATTGATCAAGAATAGACTGAGTGATCCCTGCTTGATTCAGGACTGGCTTCAGTGATTTCATGTGTAAGTGAAAGAAGAGTTTTTCCACCCTTCAGATGAGAGGGCTCCTAATGATCAAGTTGCCTCTGCCAGAGGGAGAGGGGAGCAGCTTGTATAGGGAAGGATGGATGGATGGATGGCACAGGGAAGGAGGATGCATGACACCTCCTGCTTCAAGCTGGTCTGGATGCTATCATGGCATATAGGATACATGCAGGGACTTTGGATGATAACCCCTGCTTCTGGAAGGGGTTTCCCACTCCTGCTTTCCAGTATGCCATGCCACTGGACACAATGTGCCTCTCTCCTTTGGTGGCAGCCGTCACTGACAATAACACAGCCACATTCTGGCAGGAGCAGAGGTGTGAGTAGGATCATTTCACACTCCTCCTGATCACTCTACTGTTTAAGCAATAGTTTATGTTCCCGTGACTTCCTCTCATGCCAGTGTTAAGGTGGACGACTGTGATTCTATTGTAGAAAAAGCTGTAAGTGATTGCTACTATGGAAGGCTGTTATCACAGCAATGAATACAATGGTTCGTTTTAGGAACTACACAGAAAACTAGCTTTTAGAAAAAAAAATCAAAATGTTTCAACTTTATTTTTGCAGGAAACAATACTGACTAGTGGCTATAACTGTGTTTTGGTTCCGGGGGATCAGATAGGGTGCTAATTGGAGCATCAGGGTTTCCCTTGGGTTAGGATACAATCTGCAGTGATAAAAATGTGCTATGTTTTATGTAATATGAAGTATTTAATTTGCTTAGTTCTTGCTGCAATGCAGAAGGTCTTTTCTTAAAGAGGGCAGAATCAGTGTGAAACTGAATAGAGAGGTGATTCTTTGGTCAGTTCTTTTTGTCACAGCTGATGGTAATACGTGTGTTTGCTTGTGTTCACACCCAAGAACATGGAATCTGATTCACTAACGTTTGAAGCAATCAAAAATCTGTAATAGTTCCATGTAGACAGACTCTTGCCTTCCTGGTTCCTATCATTGTAAAACAATGTGAGACAAAAGGAGGCGAAAAGAAAGACAGCAAGTAAAGAAAACATATTGAGATGGCAAAACTGAATGGAAAGACATTTTTGTTTTATGACATGCAAGTGTTAAGAAGGGATATCTCATCTTTACCTCTCTAAGCTACATATTTGGTCATCAGCATGTTCAATGTATTCCTTTAGTCATGGCCCTGGGTCTGCTTCAGGATACTACGTGCTGGACCGCTGCCGCTGAAGTTGAAAGTAAGGCTAGCAGTTAAGGAAACAATCTCTCCTTATGCTTTAGAAACATATCTCAAGCAAAACTGTTTAAAAATTATTGGGATAAGGTGTTTCGATTTAAATATTCAAAGAGAAAAATCTAAGAACTCCATGAACCTTCCCTGTAACAGCATTTAAGCATATTGCTTTAACTACACACACACACAAGGTGGAAAACCTGGACAGAAACAGTTAAAATAAGATCAATCAAAGACAACAAGAATAGTGCAAAAAAGGTAAATATGGATACTCTTAATTTCTGGGATTTTATAGGTATGCAAGTCTTGTTTTTGTAATTTGTATTTTTTGTGGTTGAATTCCTGTTTTTTTTTTTTTTTCCTTCAGTTTAGGAGAAAATACTCTTCTATCAGAGTGATTGTGTTAATTAATCCAGTTGAGAAAATGGATGCAACTTATTTTATAAATTCATGTTACCAGATTTCTTCAGAGTGGATATCTAATATATCTCTATCATATAGTAATATTGTATGAGTCTATGATTAGGCGAATTTAAGTTGTGTATATTATTTTGTATTTGTCCAAAATGTTGTTTTGACACCACCTACTATATCATTATAAATTTTATGTATGTAAACATTTTTTCAGAACATTTAAAAGATACCAACTGATCAATGCTTGATTATTTTTGCTTTTTAATGAACAACTTAATATTTTTTCCATGTCCTAAGAGCCAACACTAAAGCCTACTGATAGCAGTTTAATTGATGTCAATGGACTGTATCTTCAGGACTTTATCAGAGGAGATCAAAGCCATGCAGAGGCTGTAAATTATGCCTGATTTAGGAAGTCATTGGGAGGCCTATAAGGGATCACTTTGTCAGACTGAGATCAAAATTTATAGCTGATGAATTTAAAAATGTTTGGAAATATCTTCTCCTATTCTTGGGTAGTTTTTAGTGCATTCTTTCCCGATTTAAATTTATGCCTCAGATCCTCATTCTTTATTTTACTTTGTTTTATAAAGAGTAGGACCAACCTGATACAGAGCAATAGTTTTCTTCACAGGGAAGCTATAGGATTCTGTTAATATATCAGCAGCAAAATATTCATGTTCACCTTTACATTGTCCCCTGCTGGCTTCAGCATCATCATTAACTGAAGCATGACTCTCACTTCTCTAAGGATAAATTGTTCTGTCCTAGTGTCCAGATCAAAAATGTGACCTGATCTGCCCAAGAGTACTGTGCACTTTTGCAGAAGCCTCTTAAAAGATGATATTGGAATAGGTGATGCTAATAAGAGGAATATAATAACAAGTGTTAAAATACCATTACGGTCTACTGCTCAGTAAATTGCTCCTGCTCCTATATACTCCATGGAGCAGCCATATGAATACGTGATATAAAAAGGTACTTAAAAGGTATGAGAAAGCTGCAGGTGCAGCTGAACTGTCCACGTGTTTGTTATAGAGAAGAGAGAGACTGTAGAGCTGTATAATAATTAAACTATTATTTGGTCTTTCAGTCTATTTTTGTTACCTTTGTCTTCCTCATGAAATGTTTTTTCCATGACCTATATCTCCTTTGAGAAGAAACCTCATGATTTGTTGCAACTTAGAACTGCTCATGCTGGAATTCAGAGCTGCATTTGGTGTTATATGATTCTGCCTCAGCAGTTCATCAGCTCAAATTTAGAGTAGTAAGCATAAGACTTAGATTTTTTCTTTTTTAACAAAACTACAGAAACAGATACAATCAGTGACTATGTCTTTATAGATTGTTCTACACCCAGGGCAACATGAAAAGAAACAACCTCTGATAAACAAAACTGAAGACCAGTTTCAATAAAAATGCCATCCTTATCAATACTTACCAAGACTTCTGTGAACTTTCAGACATAGGTTTTACTGAGTCTTGACTTTTGAAGTTGTCTTAAATTGTGAAGTTAAAATAAAAGGCTGCCATATTAAAATACCGCTCTATTGCATCACTCAAATTGGGCCGAAGTAATGTTAGGACACTGTTTATCAAGCAGAGAAAAAAAGGAGCTTTAAGGATGATGATCAGGAGACAGCATAAATCCCAGAAATCTGACTTTCAGCCCACAGAAGGTAAAGCTTGATTCAGTTAGTATAATTGTATCCCCTCTGGAGGCAGGTCCACTCCTTAGAGAAGTCTCTGCTTATTTTTTTCCTTCTGCTTGCCTTTATCTAAATCTATATGTTCTAAGTCTCTGTAATATACAAGAGAGGAAAATCATCAATGGGATATGGCTGGGAAGAGCTTTTTTTCTCAGTTTTGCATGTGAGGAATTGACCTGAAGGTAGAGCAGAGGTAAAAAGAATCGACCACAAATACACCTAAAAAGTCTGTGGCATGGTGGGAGTTGAATGCCCGACTCTAAATCTAAGGTTGATTTCCTAACTTCTGAACTATCTAACCTTCATAAGTAGTGCTTCCTGTGTCCCAGATGAGTGTGTCTACATATAACACTTGATTATTAAGTTCATCCTTGTTTGGTTTGGCTTTCCACTGACTCTCTCCCATTACCACATTTTCATATTGTCTTTCTTTTATGTCAAGTTTTCATTTTCCTTAGGAGAGAGCACAGAGTACAATTAGAAGGTGACGAGCAGAACAGTTTATTGCTGTTACCAGTTTTGACACCTTTAGCTGACCGCATTCCTGTACACTAATTTAGAACTACCTAATTTGGATGGAGAAAGAAAATATTATTTCTCAAATGGAATGAGGACAAATGTAGTCAACTTCAGCAGCTTGATACAGAAGTCCCAATTACGTCAGAGAAATGTTTTAGTGAAATCAGTTGGGACTGAATTTATGAAGAAATTGTGTATTAAAAGGATAATATTCTTGCTAAGGCCAAAAATTAATTCTGGTGCAAGCAGGCTTCTCAAATAGACTCCTTGAAATCCATGTGAGCATGAAGTTGTACAGGAAGCATTTTACTCTACTTTCCATCAATCTCCATCCTGGCTTTAAATATTCAAAAGACAAGCAACCATAAAATGTCTAGATATGAAGAAGTTTCTGCAGTTAACTGAGGCTGACTTTCAAAACTATGAGCTTTTGATCTCCTAAAGATCTAAGAGCATTTTGTAGTTTACACTTGCATAGAGGTGTTTCAAAAAAGATATGATCATCTCATGTTCATAAAAAGCATAATGGGTTATTTTTATTTCTTAAAATATACAAAGCATTTATTTTTGTGTGATTTTTTTTCCAGAGGATCCCAAAGGTTTATGAGACAAAAGATCTGAAGAACATTACCTTTGAAAGCACATAAACACACATGCAAATTTTGTATCCATATTGTTTCTTTCACGTATATAAAAAAAAGAGGATTTAATTAAAGCAAAGAAATCTATAGCTCAGCTCTTTCTGAAATCATCCATTCTGTCTGCTTTCATGAAAGAAAATACATGTAAGGCTTAATGAGTTTTAACAAACTGGTAAAAGGACGGTTGCAGATTAAGAGAAAATACTGAAAATTATTCATATCTCTTTCTTCTGTATGATGAATGATTTGAGAACAATTTGAGTATGTTTTAAACAAGTCGAGATGATAATTAAGAGAAAGGCCATTTTATAAGCCAAGAGCCTTTTTTTTCTGAGTCATTTCTAGTTTGCATGAATAATCTAAATTACTTGAACTCATCAACAAAGGTTAGACTATCCACATTTGGAAATAATTGAACTTTGCTGAACCATCAAACATATAATTTCCACTTAAGTAATTGTTTTCATTGATTTCTTTTTCCAAGAGAATAAGCAGAACAGTCAGTTATATACAGAAGATGTGATATGGAACAAAGATACTTCTTCAACATTCTCTACACAATGACTTTCTTCTGCAGAACTGAAGGAATGCAACATTTTTTAAGATGAAATGAAATTGCAAGACTACACAGAATTGGCAATAGTTTCATACTTTTTTGCCAAAAGAGTGTTGAGAATGTTGGTTGCACATGAACTGAATACTGTGATGCATTTCAGAGGCTGTTATTGAATTTGCTGTTCAGCTTCCTTTTCATCATCTGTGCGCACATACTCACTGAGAGCAAAAGTTGCTGGGTACTACTTGCAATGCGTTGGCATTTTTTACAGATATATTATGTGGGTTCCTTTGAGATATGCAATATAAATCTTTTTTGAGCATATAAAGCCCAAAGAGGAAAGAAAAACCCAAAACTCAACAAACCCTAAACTCCCTCTCCAACTTCTCAGACAACTATTTTCAAAGAAGCTCTCGAGCTCCCTTATCTCATTAGTACACCTGACAGCTTTGCCCAGCAGCTCCCACATCTCTCTCCTGAGCATTGGCAATGTCCAAAATGACTGTTACAAGCAATGTGTTTGGCTATCATTCCAAGTGAAATATGGACAGAATGTAATATTCTTTGTTTGTGTATCATATTTTTCTTTACTACAAGCTACTGTCTGCCTGAACACGTCTGATTGAATTGGAGAGCTGTATACTTTCCTGGATTATTAACTCCTGATTTACTTACTTAAAGATGTTAAGAGGTATGTGATGAGCAACATATAAAAATATATAAAATAAAAGCATAATTTTATAATATTTAGTAAATTCCAACATTGGCTGCAGAATTATGAGTGTTCATATGCATTAAATGTCATGTTTGTAGGCATATATTATTTTCAACAGGTCTTACCATTATCAGTCTTTTTTTGATACCTTACCCATTGCAGAAGTTTGATAGCACCTATGGAACAGGCAGCTATATAACATGTGGTTTGTCTTCAGTACGTAGTTCATGTGCTATTAAATACATTGCATGTAAGTCTTGACCTGGTGAGAGAATAGTTTACTTCCTCTTGGCTTGCTTGCCTGCAGTCTCTGTTTCTGCTTACTGGAATTTGACAAGGTTCTGGTGTGATCAGCTCACAGGTTTCTTTTCTATGGGAACCAGTGCATGGAGAAAGAGAGGATAAAGAACTGGAGTAGTAGAGATTGTGTAATTCTGGATCTTGTTCCATCATACAATTGGTATGTGGAGGTGACACACACACCTAGATGATCGCAGATGCAGAATTTATAAGTAGTCACAGAGGTATGTAACACTCCATCAAAGCTCATCATCAGCCTTTCATCTGCCTTTTTTAGGGAACTAAATAGTGCAGTAGTATTTCCCTTATTAATGTAATGAATTTATCTTCAAATGTCCATTAAGTAATGTAAGAAAATATTCTCCTTTTTAATGTGCATTTTAAAGCTTCAAATTTTGGAACACAAATAAATTGATCTTTCAGAGCATTTAGCATTTTAAATTTATTTTCTGTATTTAAGTAAGTGTTCCCCATCCCCATTCCCCATGAAGTTTCTGTATTTAAGTAAGTGTTCCCCATGTCTTCAACTGCAGCTATAAATATTCAGCATCTCTGTAAACCAAAGCCTAGGTTCTCAAGCTGGATACCCAGGAAATAAAAGATTAGGAAAGCCTTTTATGAAAAAATGTAAGCAACTTGACTTGCCTGACACAGGAATTTCTTGGTAAAATTAGAGGTGATACTCAGCTCATCAAGCAGAATTCAACTGCCTTAAGTATGTATTCACTACATGCATCCCAAGTTTTGGAACAAATATGGTTCAGGTCCTATGGTTATTAACTGTACCACTTTGCTTCATCTGCAGAGTGCTGTTCTCTGCGCCTCATAAGACTTCCAGCAGTTGGATCATGTTATGCCTTTTCCTGTTAAATTAAAAAGCTTCCTACTATTAGAAGTCTTCTAATTATATTTATATTAACATTGCTTAGAACTTCAAAAGAAAGACTAGGTTTCAGATCAAATTCAAGTGAGGTGGAACAATTTGACTCTGTTTTAGCTGGAAACATGGAAAATATTGATCTGTCTCCATCCGCTTAAATGGCAATAATGACCTGCACATTTACAATTCTCTCTTTTCAGGGACCTGGAAAGCTAATCCAACTACTGCAGAATATATTCACAAAGAAGATATAAACTGCACTTTATACATTGTATGTAGAGTATGATTAGAAAAACCAACCTAGACAAAGTGCACCGGCTCTAGGACTGGAGGTTTATATTTCCATCTTTTCAAAATTTATGTCTGACTTGCTAAGTGCTGCTGACAGTCAGGGCCAGGCATTAGCATTACTGCTACTGCATTACTTTCAGGACTTAGGCTTTTTTTCTGTGTCAGGCAGAACCGAAATGAGTGGATGTAGAAGTCCTTCTGGCATTAGCTTGGTGTGTCTATATCCCACCTTTGCACAGAGTAGATGAATGCTAAAGTGCCTGAATATCCTGTGGGTTTCACAGGCATTTACAATATCTCCATTCAGCCCTAAAATCTAGATGCACCTGAAATTCTGCTAGCAATTTTGCTTCAATGTCTCATCTGGGTATACACACAACGACCCAAGTCTTTATACAGGCAGGCAGCTCAGTTCCTCCTCCTATCTACATCCTGGAATGAAGATATTGCTTTATATTCTCCTTCACCACATGTAATGCAGTAGGAGTTCTACAAGAAGGAAAACAGGAAAGAAAAGTGAACAGCATGATCTGAACCAGAATTTCTGCTCTCCAAGGAATACTTTAGCCACCAGTGAAGTTATTCCTCTAATGTATTGTGATATTCACATATACTGAGAGATGCTAGAATTGCTTGATTTTTATTCAGTTTTTAATGTAAATGCAATGTGTTGTGTATTCTATCTGGACAGCTGAGAGGAAGGTTACTTGATTAATTTAATCTTACTTCCGCACTTTGGAGTAAGCTGAAACATCATCTGAAGGTAGGGTAATAGACTTTCTCCTACCAGAGCAGATGTAGCTTTATCTTTGAGCAAGTAGCATGGCTCATAGGAGCGTTGGGGCTCTCAATACCCAGGCTCTGCATTATCTGCGCTTGGGAGATTGCTTTGGGCAAGCCCTGGTCTGATGAATGCTCTTTAGTATTTGGAGTCCATTCAGTGTATTTCTGGAGGGCTTTTTCTGATTCATCCAAAAGAGAGCTAGTTTGATTTTCCAAGACACATGCCCTCCTGCCCTGAACTGAAAAACTGATGGAGATCCTCTCTTCAAATACTAAAGGAGAAACTCAAGAGGTTAATGCTAGTATCTGCTGAGAGGTTAATGCTAGTTAGCAGAAGAACCAGAACTCGGGCTTTAAGGATATGGAAAGAAAGCAAGTTTTACAGGAACCCAGAAGGATTTGCATAGATTTTGCTTGGTGCAAGAAGTCACTGAGAGTTGTTGTAATAGAAAGAAATACTGGTGGAAAATATATTCACTATGCTGGGATCCAGTGGACAGTTGGTAGATCTGTTCTCATGCTTTTTAAATTGTCTCTCTCCTATCAGATATACAGTTTTCCTGTTGACAGAGCTATCTATTTCTAGTTTGTTATTTCTGTGCTAAAGCAAAAACTAAGTTTGGAAATGGGATGTCTGATGTACTTATCGTGTTCTCAGTAAATGCAAAAGTGCATATGGGTTAGGGTTGCTAGATGTCAGTCATACCAAAGAAGTGGTTTCAAGATACATCTTAGCGTTGTCCTCATTTTGTTTATCTTATGTTGCTTCTCTTCTCAATGACTTCAGTTAAAGGACTGGAAGATACAAGATGGATTTTATGGAATATTTCTTTATGTCAGATTTCACATATGATTTCACCTACAGGCTTCAATCTGGATCTCAATTTTTATCCCATTCCAGTTGGAACTAAACTCAATGACTACAAATATCATCCTGGCTGAATAAGGAAGACTGAAAAGTGACATCAGATTTATTTCTAGGTTTTTAAAAAACATTTTAATCTGTTTTGCACCTTTCTCATTTTTTGCAGTGATTATATTAACTTTATCATTCTGGACATTTCTTGGAAACTACTCCACCAGTTTTTGTAAGTACTAGGGAAACATTTTTTTTTTCTTGAGTGAAAATTATTTCACTCCTTCCCCCTCTTTTGGGAAGAGCACAGTCATGTGGGAACTGATTGCTGTTCACTGAAAGGATGTATTCACTCAGAATTAATATAGCTTTATTTAATTTATGACATCACATAACATGATAAATTATGAATTAAAAATATCATTATTCGGTGTGTGAATGCTTGTCATCCATTTTGATAGCAAATTAATTCTGAAGCTTTTGAAAAAAAGCTTCAAGCAGCACGCAATAACATCATTAGCAGCAGAAGTGCAGAAAGGCCTCAAACATTTGCAAATGGCCAATTCTACATTTATAACTCCTTTGCTTTGCCTGTCTTCAGTGGTTTACTATATCTTAACAGATTTTGATATACAATATACTGTATTCAAAGCTAAACTGAATAATTTTTAGACACTCAAACAACAGCTCTTTTGCAGATATCAGGATTTAAATGTCACATGCGTTATCCTTCAGTGCTAGCGAACAAGGATGTATGGATTCCTTTGCTAGTACACTACCAAAAAGCTAACTTACAGATGACTATTTTGCAGATCTACCCCAGAACACATTTTAAAATCTTTTTGAAAATTTTTCTTCTTATATTTCCTATTTTATTTGCATTTACTTCCAAACACAACAAGAAATAATAAACAAATCCTGTATGCATCTAAAAAAGTTTTGAAGATCTTTGTAGACAGTATGGAAGATATGGGTCCTTGCAGCAACAAATATTTCAGCTATTTTGGTCACTAAATGTATTTGACTGACATTGTTCAACACCCAAAGTTAAATCAAGGGTCTAAGCATTTTCCTGGAACAAAGATTGTGTCATGGAAGTACCTGGAAGGACGGATTCCTCACATGCCAGTCTTTCATAAGAACCCAAAAGGGGTAGTGTGAGGGAGAAGCAAGAGCAGCCCTGCTTCCCCAGGGAAGGCAACCCGAGGGTAACTGCAGCGCTGGCCATCTGCACTGGTCATCTGCACAATCCCATCCTACCATCAGTGGGCCAGCCATGGAAAGTGGTGTTGACAACAGCTCTTATTGCTAAGTGATCACCCAGTGATCATCAAATACGACAATCCAAACAACAAGGAACAAGGCCTGAAGAGTCACCCAGCTTTTCAGGTCTCCCTCCTAAAATCATGCAGCCCAGTCCCCCATTCCTCCACCTGCAATTGCAGTGCAGGAGCAACCAGAGCGCTAAGCAAGGTGAATTTTCAACTCAAATTTGTAGGAGGCTTCACACTCTCAGTGATGGACCTGAGGAGTGCTCCTGGGAACCAGTAGACCGTGCGCATACACAAGATCAGGGATTTTCACAGCAAATACCTCTTAAAACCCAGGCCTTGGTAAGCTATGAGAACACACAGTAAGAGGGGTCCACAACTGGAACTCTGAGGGGACTAATGGGCTTTCATGACCCTGACTAGTGTCTCTGGAACCCTTTCCCCTGCCCCCTGGAGCCCTTTAAGCTTAGCTTCAAGCTTTTACTCCATCCCTGAGCTCTGCTGTAGAAGTGTGCTGGTCTCTAGTTTAGTCATGAACATACCAGGATATGGACCTTCGTAATCTAGACCCTGACCTGTGGCTTGCCTTTCTAACTTGACCTCAGACTGTCTTGTCCGTGTGGACCTGCTTAGTGACCACTGGGCGGCATCTGGTCATGTGGATTGACATCACCACTTGATCTTGGACCTGCCACATTGTTACCCCAGGATCTAGACCCTTGGCTGAACATGGTTATTGGCCCTGCCTTTCTTGGGTATGTAGCACAGATGTTGGCTGGTGAGGACCCTGTCCTGCTGGTGGTGTTACCATGCTCAGCTCCTGACTCCCCATCCCTAAGGGAACAGCTGGCTCTTGCTCCTCCCTGATGGACCCCACCCTCCTTGCAGTGGGGACTAATATGAGCCCTTCCACCCTTGCGTGAGTGTTGGATGCTTCCTTCGGGATGGAGAATCAACAGCAGACAGAAAGCAGGCTGGGGAGTGACTGCACCGACACGTCATGGGTCCATGACGTGAGCTGTGCGTGAGCAGAGCAGAGTGTTAATAAAGGCAATAGGTCCTACAGACAACCCAGTGATTAGCAGGTAAGACAGACCAGCTCCAGGGGCAGTCCAGGAGACCCAAACAATGATTTGGGAGGAGAGACAGGCACTGCTAGGGACAGGTACTGCTGTGGCGTTTCTGGGCAGGGGCTGATGGCCCTGAGCTGAGCTGGAGTCACAGTTTGGGCAGGGTGGCCATGAAGGCACTATCAGGTCTTACTGCCCCTACCCACCACAAGAATTTCATTAGATGGATGTGGTGCTCTGGTAGATGTAGACCAACAGCACGTTGCAGTATTATTGGTTCCAGCTGACAGGCAATTTCTGGATTGTGAAGCTGGATAGATCACCATGAAGGCACTCTGCCCTGGTGGGGACACAGGTGATAGTCCAAATGGTTCTTCTGAGCCTTCCTAATGTAAAAATATTAACTGAATGAGCTTGAGATTGGTTTCCAAAATGCCTAATGAAGGCAGGTGGTGAAATGGATGTGACAGAAATCCCAGTTGTAGAAATTGTGCAACAAATAAGGTTGAAAAAGACCTCAAGGATCCATATAATCAGATTTTCCACAGTGGAGCAATATCAGCTAAATAGATTTAAACAATTCCTTAAATAATTTTGTAAGAACTTTAAGGATGTTAGAAATTTTTCTAGCCTAATCTCTGAAAACCTATAGTGAAGGATATTCTATGAAATAACCACCTGGTCTCTATGGGTACTTTACTATGATTGCATTTAGAAAGATTTTTCTAACATCTAATGAAATTCTTCTGGTAAATCAAAGTGATTTGTATTCTTTTTCTCTTACAATTATAAAGAACAACTTCTCACTGTCTTCTTATAACAATCTTTTACATAGGAGAAGACAGCTGTCAATTCCCCATATAAATATCCCTTTACAAGAATAAACATATAAACGTTCTTCAGTCCTTCTTCACAGGTGATGTTTTGGAAGACTTTGTTGCTCTTCCCTGGATTCTGTGATTTGTTCAAATCTTCCTTAACACGCAATGCCCCATGCTAAACAGCATACTCTACCTGAATCTTCATCAGTAGCTGAGTAGAACAGAAAAATCTCTTCTGTCTGGCACTGGAGTTATGTTCTAGAAAGCAGTTTACCTTTCTGTAAAAGCAACATATTAGTTTTTCCAATAATTCCCAGGTCCTAAGGGAAGTCTTTTTCTGGTTTACTGTCTGAAATAGGTTTAGCTCAAATTCATTTCCTCTGTTTTTCAGAATAACATGCGAATATTTCTTTTTTTAAATTATTTTAATATTTCCATTTCTGATTTCACAAGAAATGAAGTGATGAGTTGGAATGAATAACACAAAGCTAATTAAACTCTTTAATGTGCCAGAACTGTCTGAACTGTCTGAAGTTTCAGTCAAAGATTTGTGCTGCTTCTTGTTTAATCTGAACTGATTCACCGATTCCAGTGAATTCAAGAATAGATTTTCTCTTTATGATTCTTAACTGCTTGTAATTGAAGGAAATGAAAATGGAATAAAATGACTTTCCCGTTTATTACTGGACACTACTTGGCTGAAATTCTTTCTTTGTTACTCAGCTTTTAAACAAAGAATTCTGAAAACAGCTTCCAGCCTTTTCAGCATTACACACAAACTGAATCAACACCACTTCTGGACTGAGCTTCTAGCTGTGCTGTTTTACTCAGGTTTCCTACATGTACTTTATTTATTTATTTATTTACTTATTGGCTACTGGTTGTAGTTGTTATGTTTTTTGTTTAACCTAGGCTGCCTTCTCAGTTATGGGGAAAGGAAATTAAAGTAGGGGGCAGAACAACAACCTCCCAAATTTCAGTAATCCGAACCAGATAAATTCATCTCAGAAAAGCATGGTGAAAATTTATTGGTGAGTTTGCTTTTCATATGCTATGCAGGACTTTAATAGCAGCCAATTTTGGTCGTTGTTGTTCATTTCAGACATGAAAGGTGAAGTGTGATTGCAGCTACAGCTAATTTGGGGTGGTCTAAGTATTGCTACAAGTTACTGTCTGTCTACCTTATTTACAACAAGAACCACTATTTGTGGAGAAAGAGATGTATACTATTTAGCAAGGAAAAGAGGTAGCTGCAAAGAAATACAAAGCAATAGTGTGGCAAAAGCTTATTCAGATGTTTCTATCATAGGAGGAGAAAAAAAATCAAAAGGGCAAGCTGGAAGAGATTCTGAGGTAACTTGCATCTAAAGCAAAATATATTCACTGTGAACACAATTCTTTTGTCGGTCATTCAGGTACAAATCTTGCGGATTTCCATCTGAGAGGGAAATCTATTTCCATTTTATGAAATTTTTTAAAAAAGTCTTTTTTGGAACTGAGTGGAGACTGAAAACAAGATAAATACTAGGAGGTTTGTTTTATGGAGTAGATATGTAAATAACTAAGATCTGAAAATCAAAGTTTGACACTGGAAAAGGCTTTAAGATCTCTCCGTAGGTTGTGAAAAATCTTAGCACATACAACTTCAGAGCCACAAGTGGACCCATGGAAGATCTTGGGACAATTTCCATAGTTAAATGAAGGCATGTGCTTTGGTGGATGGCACTGCATTAGTGTATAACATTCAAAGTGCCCTTTGTAAATTCTGGACTCTGTTCAATAGTGCTGTACTATAAAATGTACTAAATGCTTATATAGAATAAAGAACATCGAAGTGGCCGTAGGTACATCTGTGTAAGATCCAAATAGCCTTTATATAGACTTCAGAGCAATATAATTGTAGTCTCTTCAGTGCAGAAGAAATACATGACCAGGTGGGACTGAACTGCTAGGGCCTGAATGTCAGGCCCTAGTCCAGGTTGATTTATAGATGAATATGGCACTGCCTTTGTAGGAGTACACAAAACTCACCTGTAGAACTGCTTATGCTAACCTACACATAGGCTTATTAAACAGTAATTTTTGGAGGCTCTCATGCAAGTGTTTTTGACCTTGAAGGGAACCCTCCCATCCGAGGCTTGGGCTCTGGCCAAGTCCTGGTCCTGCATGATCCGGTAGTATGCCACGCTAGACGTTATCGCTCACAAAGAAAATGCAAGTTATTATAATTGTTGATTTGACTCTGTAAGAGCTGGACCCTCTTGTCACGACTTTGGAGACCTCACTTACGGGTGGATGCACCCTGTAAGAGCTCCCAGTTGCCAGGAAGGTTCTCCAAATCCTCACTGCAACAGGGGCTCCCCAGTGGTTGCCTTAATATTAACAAAAAAACAAGCCCATTCTTTCTCTTGATGTTTGGTTCTTTCCATTGCCCACCCCGGTCAATTGGCAAAACAGCGACTATATACAATAACAAGTAAGGCAAGATGAATAACAAGTCTGAACAAGGTAAGGACCAAGATAAGAAGCTGGAAAACAATTCAGGGTGGAAAACAATTTGGCCTAGATTATGAATTCACCTGCATATGCCCAAACTCAGCCAAAAACACATGGAAACTTTTTAACACAGATTTGACTACTTCTGCATTTACAGTTCTTACTTTTGTTTTGATAGCATGTAAATACTTGAGGTGATGGGTGAATCCTAAGAGTCAGACAATTGTGCTAGAAGTCAAAACAACCATAAAAGTCGCTATGCACTGTGATGCTTTATTTTTTTGCCCCTCTTACTATGAGTATGATAGATAAGGATTTGACTCCTCCCTACAAACCTTACCTTGGTCCCTGCACAGAAGGGTTTCTGGAGGGAGTTTGGCTCCCAGTCAGCTCTGGCTTTACTGCTCTGTAGCTCTTGGTGCTTATTGTGCCTATTTCAAACATATTTCTGGTGAGCAGAAACAGAGCCAAGACTGCTCAGTGGCGATATTCGCTGTGATACCCTATGTTTTAGGGAACTTGGTGGTGTTTCTGAATTGGACGTGTTACATTTCCCCTTTTCAGAGAGAGGCCTGGTAGAGGCCACTGGCCTCTATTGTTTTTCTGGAAAGAGCAGCAGGGCATCTGCTGTGGACAAGCCCTTCTGCACACTCCAGCAGCTAACGTGTAGACAAGTGGTAGTAAGGAGGGGAAGGCAAATGCTGGAGCATTCCTAGCACACTAGCAAGGAAATGTAGATACCAACTTTGGCCTCCCCATTTCTTACTACGATCCTGTCCCAGATCTCGCCTGGAAGGAAAGAGGTGTCCTCCAAATGGAATCCAGACTTGAGCTCTCAGTGAGCAAAACAGGGACAGAAAAACAACTGTTTAGCATCATTTGAGTTAGCTTAAACATTACTATGCTTATTGAAAATCACATGTCTGCTGCTGGAGCTGAGACACTGCAAATAGCAGAGACACTGCAAGACAACCATGAAATGGCAGCCGAAGTGTCTGCATTAGATTTTGTATCATTTTCATGTATTTGCCTACACATAAATATTTTCCACTATCTGCACTGCAAAGTCAAACCCCAAAGTCTTGTATCATGCCTCCTGTATCATCGGCCAAGTGAGCGGCTATGGTTTTGTGTCTGAAATTTTTATCACTTAAAAAGAGAAGAACACCGTCTGCCTTCCAAAAAACATGTGGAGCTGCAGTACTGGCAGTTAGAAGAATCTTGTTTTGACTTGCAAAATGAGCACATTTGATAAGGAAGTCACTGAGGGGGAATAAATGTGAAACATTGAGATATCATTTTTATGGCATCACTTTTCTGATTATAACAGCCACTTTAAAAAAAAGCAAGCTTAGCTTTTATTTACTATTTACATCTACTTTGAATAAATATGAGACATGGGAACAAAAAATAGTACCAAATAACAGTTTCTGAAGAATCTGAAAAACTATGTGGATTTTGCTGTAGATGGCAAATGCAAGGAATAACACAGACCCTGTACTCCTTATATATACATGTGGTCTTTATATATATACACATTTTTTTCATTAATTCAGACCACTTTATATTTTCACATTAATTGGCTTTCATACTTTAAATGTTCTACAGATGGAAAATGTTAAAAAGTACATTAGAACAGCTTGAGTTATTGTAAAAATAGATTTGGAACATTGACTTTGATATCTGTTGCAGCCTAGAGACCTGAGGGGGATACAGTAATAAAAAACAGTGCTAGGGATAGTGTAAAAATCAGCAACTTTGCCCCTGGCCTCTTCCTAGTGTGGAGGTTTTAGTGGTTAAATTACAACAGTGTTGTTAGGTCCCTTCCAAAGGGAGATGCAAAAATCAAATTTCAAAATACTTTGGGACCGCTCAAAGTTTTCATCAAGAAGCAAATAATCTAGGAGAAACAAGAGCTCATAATAACTTCCTGAGCAGCCAGGCTTTCTGTTATTTGCTTTTACTACACTGACTCCTTGTAACCTCTTCTGTCCAAACTCTACTAGACTGGATCAGATGAAACTCTTTCCCATTTTATAAAATTAATAATGTTTACAGAAATTACAAGTTGAATCCTAAAATAGTTATTATCTACGAAAGCAATATATTACCTGTATGTATGTATACATGTATGCTCTGAATGTCAGAGGTTGGCCCAGATAATCCTGATACGTCCCTTCCAACTAAATTATCCTGTGTTTCTATAAAAGTATAGTTAATATAACCATCTTGATTAAAGAGCTAAAAATGGTTGCTTGAATTCAGTCTATTTCCAAGCAGGTAGCCTAGAAACTACACAGCCACATTTACAGGCTTGTTTGCATGGCCAGTAGTTTGAAGCCTGGATAGCTTCAAAGTTTTCCAGGTTCTGAAACAGAGAGCTTAGAAGTTCTGTGGTGTGAATTGTCCTCTATTTTGCCATGATATTAGCAGTCACATGATTGAAGTTGAGTCCCTCAAGTGTCATCCACACTAAAAACATGGCAGGACAACCCTGTCCTCATTTGTGTGTGTCTGCTTATTGAGGTGAAAGGACGTGATAATGTCAGTAAAAATCAGACTAAAGATGGGAAAAATCTCCTATGTTTTTCTGACTTTGGAAATACTCAAAATGGAATTAAAGAACAGAGTTTGTACAAAGCACTTCAGTTTGGTTTTGTTTTTCTTCTAGGCCTGAAATGCTAGCACTAATAACAGAACAAGGAACAAGCTAAATTATGAAAAACTGAAAGGCACTGCGACTTTTTCTCAGCTGTTATATTCAGCTCTGCTTAGTTTTGCCCTAATTAAAGCATTGTGAAATAAATCTGCAACGGTCTAAGTATCTACCAAAATAACAAAAATAAAGGTTTGAAATAAAAATGATGGCATCTCTGGTGTTCCAGCTTATATTTAGGCCAGGACACCGGACTTTGCAGGCAGACCTCCTTATTTTGACTTTTGCAATTGGATTGTAGTTTCTAATTCCTAAGTGGGAGTGGATGAAGGCTGAAATTTCTTAAACCTTTATTGAAAGTTTAGCTAATGTGTGTGTTACACTGGCACCTGCTTTAGCTCTACTGACTCTTGTGATGTTTGCCCTGCTCTAACCCTTGAAGGAGTTGCAGGCTGACAGCTTCATATACCAAAGGCAGTTAATAAAGGTGGATAATCTGGCTTTAATGGGTTATAGTGGAGCTGTAAGAGCATTCACAATGATGGAATAGAAGGAGCTTGAATCCTTAAAAGATTACCCAACTCTTCCATTTCCTAAAACTGACAGCCTTGTTCTGCAACTCTTACTTTTCAATTAGGAGATGTTTTACTTCTCCTGCACACCATTTATTTATTCCACATTTTTTCCTATAATTGCCTAAGCATTTTGTAGGAAGGCTTGTCCATATGTTCTTTTAAAAATGTTTTCATTGCTCTTGTTAAATCTAAGGTATTTTTCTCTTTCTTGGCTAGGATTTTAATTAGTGCTGTGACATAAACCTTCCTAGCTTCCTAGTGCTCTATGTTTGTTTACTTTCCAAGCAGCCTTTATTACTGAAAAAAAGGAGAAAAAAAGAGACTTCTCTAATTTGTTTATGTCTTGCACAGTTTCCTATCTTATAAAAATGAGGCACATAATTTCTATCACATTGATTTAGGCCTAATTATATCCACCTTGACTGGTAATTGCTCCTTTTCCTTTTGTTTCACTTCCATTTCCAAGCTCCCAAGGGGTACCCACTTTTCCAGAAAACAGTGGGGGCTGGTGGGGAAGCATTATTTTCTCCCGCAGGGTTAATCTCTTAACAGACCATAGTCATTCTGGGGTGGCTTCACAGAAGACAATGAAATTGCAGTAGGGATTCTTTTGGCCCTAGAAGTCAATTAAATGACTCTTATTACATGGATGTGCTTCTACTTTCATTCCCTCTAATACCTCTCACACTTGCTCAAATGCTCTAAAAACTCAGTTCCAGTTACCCCTCTTGTAATTGGTGTTTAATGTAGTGATGTTGTTTTGATAACTATGTGGCAAAAGAAAGAGAAAAAGAGAAAGGAAGAATCCTTCTTCTTGATGTATCTGTACTATAAAGGGGGCCTGTGCCTCATGGGACAAGCAGGGATGAAGTATCAGCCCTCTTCCTGCATTCTGTTTGACAAGGAGAGGAGGAAGGAGAGACAAAATCAGGGAAGGCCTGTGGGAAGAGATGAGGTTGTGGAGAGGTGAGGTTGTGTGAGATCATGCACTTGCCCAGCAGTGCCGAGATCCTGCGGGATACATACCTTTCCTTTTTAAATCTATTTGTCCTTGTGGCCTCAGCTAAGTTAGGCAATCACAAGGCAATGAAAAGACTGTGTCAAAGAGTTTATTTATTTATTTAAAAAGATCAGATGAAAACATACTCTAAACAAACCCTACTTCCACATTTTACAACAATAAAATAGAGTTCGGTCAGATTTTAGAAAAACAAATTCCCCACATTACTGAGGAAATGATTGATGGATAGGGGAAAAAAATATCTAAAATGCTTCCATGACAAAAAATACCTTTCCTTCTTTCAGAGTAAGGCAATTAAATTTAGGACCAAGTCACCTGCTATGCTCTCTGCTTCACACAGATCTGTGCTATCCTAGCAGTTCCCTTCCTTGTCTTTGACCCACTAAAATCCTTTGCAAATATGTGAAATCCAGCTCTCCATTCTTTTGATCCCAACCACTCTGAAGTTATTCCTATATAATAGGGTCAATTCTTTAGCATAAGTTTAAGGTGAGAATATAACACAGATAATCGACCTGAAGGCAAGTAATGCTAGGCCCATTTTTAAGAGGTCTTCAAACACTTGCTCAGAATTGCCTGCAGACCTTGGGCAAAGCTGATCTTCTAAGTACAGTGCTTGTCAGAAGATGAAAGTGGGCACTGTTATGCATAATTAAAGAGCTGGTCAAAGTTATTTAAATATTTGTTTTTTTAATGGAAAAAATATTACATGAGCTTATTTTTATTCATTCATTTATTCATTTTATTCTAATTCATTTAAATTGTATTAAAATGATTCTTGCAGGAATATTCACACAGGATTCAAATTCACAATTTGAACTACAATGAAATTCTCTAGATATAACTGACTTGTATGACATCATACACAGATGCAAATAATAAAAACAGTGCAACAAAAGAAGCACATTAAAACCTGCTGGTTTTCTATCGCCCAAATTTTGGGGTGATGTCACCTGAATCAGGATACTATTGCTTATCAAAATCTCATCTCTCAGCTTCTTCCTTTGCAGCTCAGAGAGATCTTAAGAAATTCAATTATTCAGACATACTTTTCTTCATTTAAAACAGAAATCTGAAAACAACAGGAAAAAAAAGTCCCATCTCTTAAGGTGAACGAAAGTTTGTGTCTGTAAATTCAGTGTCACCTAGAGAAACAGAGTTTTAAGTAGAACATCCTAATAGGTGAAAAGTGCTGGTTGTTGTGCATATGCTACTGCAGTGTATTTGAGAACCTCAGTGATAAGATTGGAGATGCAAGTATAGCTTATTTTGAATAAAGAAATTGGAAGAAAATATTCTTATGAGAGATGCAGACCTGATGTTTTTGCCAGTGTAGTTCTATATTGGGACTTGCCAGAAGATGATGCAGTTTTTGGCATACATGATAAAGCATGGTAGAGAAATTTTTGTTTTGTTTTGTTTTACTTTGTCTTTTTCTCTATGATGAAGACACAAGTGCAATTATACAAAATTGAGAGAAAACAACAGTGCTAGAACATTGCCAACTTGTGACTTCGGTTGCACTTGCGTTAACACTTAGGATAAATGTTAGTGTGACAACAACCAGCCAAAGCAAGAAAGCAGACCAAAAAGCAACCTGAGCTGGGACTAAGTTGTTGCCAACAAAACTAAGAACTAGAACTTGCCTCTCAAGTGCCTGATGGCCCATGCCACATCACATCAGGCAGCAGCACAACTGGATGTGTCAGTCTGATAAACTGTTGGGTTACCATGTGTTTGATCAAAGGTTATAGGAAATAAGCAAAAGAAGAAGGTAGCAAATGTTTTTGTCCTGTCTCCTCCCGTCAAGCTCCTTCTTGTCTTCAGGCAATTTGTCATTCCTGCAGCAAGTATGCTGAATTAACATAAATGCAAAGTAGCCAGAATAAAAAGATGAAACAAATGCAATAGCTCTCTATGCATTTTGTCATGGTGGAAAACAGGGGCCTAGAAGTTCAGTGACACTGTAAGAACTATTTGCTCCATGAGTAAACACTGACAATAGGCTAGCTACATTTGTACCTGTGGGCAGCAACCTTTTTGAACATATGAGGAGTAACATGCCAACCTTGAGAATCCAGACTGTCCCTATCACTTCTGCTTCACTCTGCGCTCGATACAGTGAAAAGCTTGCATGGATACTAATTATTCTCCTTCCATTTTGTCAGAATGCAGCATTTTCTAGCACATTTGCATCCTTCAGATAGTTCAGTATATGGCACCACTGTGACATGGATACATAGCACTTCGCACAAACTGCTATAGATAAGGGACCTACTACTTAGACAACACTCTTGATTTACTTTAAACAAATCATATTCTCTTTCCAAACATCTATCACAAGAGGTATTTCTGGAAGACTGCCTTTTACCTTCAAAGATCTCTCAGGATGCTTTATCTTAAAAATGAGCCTTCCGTTACCTTTATACAAAGAACAAGTTTCAAACATTTTCCTTCTTTTCAAAGTCGCACTGCTTTAAATAATGAACATTTGCCAGGAGGAATGGCACAGGCTTATTTGTGGTCTTGTATTTGTCTGTCTGATCATTATTTCTGCTTTTTGGCCATTTCTAACCCGGCAGGTACAAATAAATCCTCAGGGCTTAAAACCTTCCTACAACAAGTTATTTTCTCCAGTCATCTGTCAACAGCTTTTTTTCCCTTTTTTCTTTTCTTGTTCTCAGACACACTTTCTATATATATATATATAAAACAGAGCAAGCTATTGAAAGCCAGTAACTTTATTTCAGCCACTTATTTTTGTGAATATAGCTTGATGATTTACAGGCAGAAATTGAAAAACATAAGAAAAAAACATATTGTTCAATTGTCTTAAGAATAAAGTGGAAAAAGATGATCACAGTAAGAAAATGGTTACTTTAATTTTTCATCTTTCTAAATACCATGGCAGTAGAAAAAGAAAGATGCATCAGTGATGTACAATAATAAAATGTCATACGTAAACAGTATGTCTAATAATGGCAGTTCTACATACCCTGAACCTGATCTGCAGCTGGTGCATGTAAGAATAGTTCAATTGAAATCAACACATCATTTTCATTCCTGGCAGAAATAGCACATTCCATGAATCAGCGGTAGATTTCATATGCTTCAATAAAGACTCGTCATTATACAACTGCCTAATGCTATCTTATTTATTCTTGGGATCAAAACACTGAAACTGGGGGAACAAGTTCTGCATATCTGACCTAAGAGTGAGTTTCGACCCTTCAAACTTTTCCAAGAGTGGTTTTCTGCATCTAAGATTCTCACTGGACCTGTGAAGTAGAGTTATGGAAACTTTTAAAGCACACTTTTAAATGGTAAAAATAAGGGTATCTCTTATGTACCTTAGAAGTCACAGGTGGTTGATGTGATTGATGTTTTGTCAAAATTGGAAGTTCTCATGCAAATACTACTTCTTTGTGTACCTTTTATCAAAAATATATTAGAATAGAAGGGAATAAGCAGATAGTCCAAGCTGATAGCTTAATGATATTGGGAGACCCAGCCTCAGTAGACTGCTCTGGGATAACTTCCACAACTCGGTTTAGGGTCCATAGCAGTGAATGTTCCACATGATTTCCTTCTTTTTCTACAGTTTTTCATTAAGGTCTTTTTTTCTTTTCTTTTCTTTTTTTTTTTTTCTTTTTAAGAGGAAGAGACAACATTTCAAAACGTTAAACAGGTTTTGGTTTCATGAACCCAAATAACTGCTTTTTCAGAGATGCAGATCTGCAAAACATCTTTCTGTCAGTAATTGCTGCAGTGCTACAGAACATACAATATATGCACTTCTTAAACCAGGATATTTTCCTTTCATTTGGATTCATGAGCTTCTCTGTGAGATTATGGATAGATGGGTTTTGATTTTCTCCTATAATCTAGGAGGCTTGGAAGTGCATTTTCTTTAAAGTTAACCTTTGTACGTTGTCTCAAAACTCTGCAGATTTCACGATCCAGTGTTTGTCACCCAAAGTGTAACATAACCTGAATTTAATTTCAGAAGTTATTGATCAGTTTTCAAACACTTTATCTCAATGTACTTGGAATGATTTTCTTTGTAATTAGATCCCATGAGATGACTTTTGCCTGAATATTTTCTGGTAAGTGACATAGTAAATTCATTAATTTGAATATCCTAAACATAGTTTACATCTTCCAAGTGATTACATATATTAATTGGAGCATTAAAAACCTCTGGAATGGCTAAAATATTAATTAATATTAATTAATGAATAATGTGGTTTATGCTTGAGAGAGCATGATACTTATTTATGCAATCAGGTTTGATTTAATAAGAAAAAAATAGTCGCTTTTCTCAAGTAGACTAGGACAATTAGAAATACATTAAAAATAAAGGTCAATTTTCAACAGAAACAGGGAAGGCTTTAATCACTCATCTGATATAAATATTTCAATACTATGGGTGATTGTTCAGACAACTGTTTGGCCATTTTGGAGAAGTGCGGAAATGCAAAGCTTTCAGGATTATATTCATAAATCAATATTAATGTTAAAAATTCCCCTAGAAGAACCGTATATTGTAAACAACTAGTCCCTAGTCTTTATTTTCTAGTATAAGAGTTTAGTTTTCCAGATGAAAGAAGAAATAATATTATGTGACCAACCATTGACTGTAATAGCTACTAAATAATCAAAATGTGCAGAGCTTAAAGAGAGATTATTTTGAACATTGTTTTTACTTATCAACAATTCAAGACTAAGTAGGATATTAATTTACTAATTTTAAAGAGATACTAATTTTGAAGTTTAACAATCTGAATTATTGCAATAGTTCCTTAGTAAAGCAGAATAGAAATCACAGTGAATTTTTAATTGGAGAAGAAAAAAAAAAAAAAAAGAGGGGCCAAAACTCCCACTGTATACTTAAATTCTTTTACACTGGAACAGGCTGCCCACAGAGGTTATGGAGTCTCCTTCTCTGGAGATCTTCAAGGCCTGCTTGGACGCAGTCCTGTGCCATGTGCTCTAGGTGACCCTGCGTGTGCAGGGGGGTTGGACTAGATGATCCCCTAGAGGTCCCTTCCAACCTTAAGGATTCTATGATTCTAATACTGTAGCAATGTAATAATATTTTATGGGATAAATGTGTCCCAATAGGCAAATTACCACTTTATAAACATTCTAGAGAGTTCACAGAACAAGTCAGGAAAAACGTGGTGTTTCTTTTTCAGTCTGGGTCACATGAAAATTCTGTGCATTAAACTGTCAATTCAAGCAAAACCATTCCAGATCTTAACTACTGTAGCTTTCTTAAAGTGTCACCTTCATGGCTGTCTATTTTGAAGCTTCAGATTTTGTACTGGGAAGAAAAAATAGCTCAGAGCTTGCGAATGAATGAACATTCTCTCCCTGCTGGTACTTCAGGAGATCTGAGAGCCGATTTTTAGTTTTGAATGTTTCTGCAAAGTCTTTGCTTCCTCCTCCTTCTTTCTAAAAAAAAAAAAAAAAAAAAAAAAAAAAGCTGCCTTGTGGATCCTGGGAAATTCTAATAAAAAAAGAAAATGGAGATTTTACTAAGTTAAAATATGGTGAAAAGGTGCCATTGGATTGTTGTGCACCGATCTACTTAACGTTCAGCGACTGGGGACCTGGTGTCTGAACGAGCATATCAAGAATATCCTTGTTCTAGTAATAGAAAGTAATAGACAGTTACTCAATACCAGCAACACAAAAGGAAGAACAGTTTCCAAAGGGTAAAACATTTGACACTTTTATCCTTTCAGGTTCACCTAATTCATCTCTGAATTGAACCCATCCCAGCACATTACCTGCTTTCCAGGAGGAAACCAAATGTGTTTTTATCTAGAGCCAGACTGATCCCGTTGTTTTTGCCAGGGCTGAATAGAATGTAAGCAAAGCATATGAGTTAGTTCCTGTATATGAATATTGGTAAATGCTAGCTGTGCTTAAAAGTGGATGAGTTGAGTAGCCCAGATTTAATCAGGTCAAAACTGGGCCAGTAATTTATTTTCTGTCCTGCACAGAATTAATGTAATATTCAGAAACAAATTCAAATTTCCTCTCCACGCTCTGTTCTCTCTATAGTATTATGTAATGTTTGTTTCTGATGCATTAAAATGAGGAGCAGCAAAATAACCTATTTCTAGGTTAGACTTAAATAAGTAAAGGAATAAATCAATTAATGAACTACAATTAGGAAAAAAAAAGAGTAAAAAAAAAGAATTATAATCTGCAAAAATAGCTAGAAAATAAAAAATAATCACTCCAAAATAACTGTCCATCTCCCATTTTCTGCCTGGAAACAATCATTCCGTTTGTTACAACTACTATTCAAAATAGTGAGTGATAAAGAATTCTTCTTAAAAACACACAGTAAGATGAATGTATATCATGATGTCCAAATTAATATTACTGTTGAACTGACATGCATCAGATCATCAGATATCATTCTGGATTATGTCAGATCAATTCAACTACCTCATTGTATGTAGGACATTTCCTCTTTAATTGTAGAGAGTAAATATTGTTTTAATTTAAGCAAGTATTTTTTCATTTATTTTGCAAACCTGCTGTAACTTCTCAGCCTAACAATAATAAGAATTGAGAGCAGGCAGGTATATGTCAAGAAGTTGTGTCTGATGAGCTCATTTATTAAATTATTTCTTTATTTCTTTCACCAGCTACGCAGTTTCTATGAAAATATCCAGCTCCTCAGTGAGTCAGCCTTTTACTAATTTTATGTAAACCAAGTGCCCTGCGGACAATATTTGGGTTGCACCTTGAGGAGTCATTTGCAACTGCACATTTTCAAATCTACGTAATTCTGTTGTTCTTATCACAAAAGCTGGCAGAAAGGCCTTAGGATCATGGTCCCAAAGTTGTTCCAAGTCCCTCCTCCTGCAAGATGCTTCCTGAAAGTTCATAACCTTTGGATTTGTGTGCCATTTGGACTGGGAGGATGACAGTGACTGAGTGTGGGCTGATGTCAGCCCCTATTAAATGGTTACCTGGGAAGACAAGTGTCCCTGTGAAAATGAGATGACAGTCGAGCTTTCCTCCAGAGTGCTAGAATTATTACTCCATTCAGAGCCTCTGAGTGTGCAATGTGTAGGTACTGAAAGAATTCACTGTAGCGTGGTACATAGTACATGGAGCTGCAAATAGGGTCATTCTTCTGTTCAGAGCCCCAATGCCCAGAGTAATTAACTTCACATGCCATGGCTGAATGCTGAGGCTGAGTTCAAGTGAAGTAGTGAGGAGTCCAGCCCTGAAGGGCATGGTTGCTTGCGTTCTTTATTACAGACACAATGAAAAAAGTAATAGTTTTTGCTATACAATGTTGCAGTGCTTCTGTTCAGGAAATGAATTTTTATGTGTTTTGTATCGCATGAATTCTGCATATTTTATTCCCTATAGTTTAGTGTAAAAAGTACTTTTTTTCTACTGCTTAGTAACATGACTAATTGCACAAACAAAACCAACTGGCCTTGTACATTATAAAGTTGAAATGTCAGGAGCCATCAAGGTGTCCCTGGGAAAGAGAGCCTATGTCATTTTAAATAGTCTTTGAGGTCTGAATACACACTGCATCCTCTTAGGGTAAATGTAGAATATTTTAGCCAACTTTTGTTTTAAGATTAATGAAAGCAAAAGTTATTTGGACTTAGCTTCATTTTTGAACCATTCCAAATGAAAGAACTGCAGTGCTGCAGGTAGAATTGTTTCAGGTAATAGTTTGTGCTTGTTGATCCAAATAAAGTACCAAGGAAATAATAACTGCCTAGCACTTGTTCTATTGTTTAAATACACCATCAACCCCCCTTTTCAATCCAAAAAAAAATGTATATTTTACTAAATTATAGCAGACCAGCCTGGATAATATAATGTCTTTCTTTCCTTCTCTTTCTAATTGTGGTACTGATTTCAATCCTCAAATTTCTATTACTTTTTTAATAGGGTCAAGAATAAGTAACTTAGGTGCCAGCCATAGGGAGGACAGTCACCATCAGTGGGCGTTTCTTGATATTGTGTTTTATTTCCTGTCTCTTGCTATCCATTCTACTGTCTACCTAAAGCAGGTCATCACCATACTCCATTTCGTTTTGTATGCTGACAATAATGTATGTTGGAGGATTTTGAGTCTGAGCTGGCTGCTGACTGAATTAAAGCTCTAGAAGCAGGGAATTTAGAAATCCAGAAGTTTAACATCATAAGTTTTGTTAAGCCTTCCTGTCCTTTCATGTAATCTGGTGGTTCTGCTAACACACCAGAGAGGAGTAGGTAGGGAAGTGGTTGATAAATAAGAGGGAAGCTATGCAGATTCCTTTAACAAATTGTTTGTTTTAAGCAATTCTGTTGTGCTGCACGCCTCCCACAGATTTCAATAAATTGATGTAGACAATCAGTATGTAAGTAGGCATACCTGTTATTTAGTCTCCTGGGGAAGTTTTGTATCAAAAGAAATAGAACAGGCTCACAGCCGAAGTCATCTACAGTGAGCAGTGAATATGTGAGGGTTTGTCTTGCAGATTATCTTTATTATAGGCTTCAAAACCTCTGGTTAGATGTCCTGATGAGTGCAATAATTGGACAACATCTTCTAGTTTGAGAGGAAGCTGCCAGATGAATATTTTTACCATAGGGAAACTACAGTCTTTGAAGTCCTGTATTTGCAAAATATACTGGATGAAAAATGAGTATATACTTTAAACAAAGAATAAAAGGGCCTTCAAGAGTACATCCTGTCCATCCTTTGTTTGAAGATAGAATAAATTATACACATACTTTGTTTTCTGAAAATCCTTCACTCCTGTGGAGAATTACTTCACATACTGTGAGTTATGATTAAGAAGCTGTGGAAAATGACTGATCAGTCTCTGTGTGTTGGGAAATTTAATTTGTAACCTACTGAAAAGCAAACTGGACCTACAAAACATGTCAAAGGATGAACTTCCACTCTCATTGCCTTTATTGAACAATGAGAAATTTCAAGAAAAATGTTTTTGAGGTTTTGAGGCAAGAAGGTTCAAGCACTACTCACTATGGTAGCTGCAAAGTGACCTGTAGAGTTCAGGATCTTCACCCTGGGTACAGTAAGCTGTTTTAAGGGAATGGCCATCAGTCTGAACAAAATTCACTCCGACATAGAATTGCTCCCCTCACAAAGCAGTGTATGAATGTCTTCCAGGAAAAAAAAAAAATGATCTCTTCCTCAAAAACCTCTTATAAAATCCTAAATTTAGCAGCTGGGGATTCAAATCATTGACTGAAACCCTCCCATCCTCTGTTGTAAACTATGCAGGTGGATTTCGAGCTACAGTCTGGATGCAATTACTAACCTGCTCTTTTCTTTCCCCAGTTAGTAGAAATATCCTGACTTGCTCTGAAAATGGGATCAAATCCTGACATAGGGATTGTGTAAGCAGTGGAAACAAAGACAGTACTACTCTGCTAGGCAAAATATATCCAGTAACGGTAGCTTCGGCAGTATATGATGTAAATCATGAGGCCAGTTATTAAAAAAAGTCATAATAACAATGAAAATGCTGTTGTGTGCAACAAGGCAAGACTGAAAAGTGACGTAGTGCTGGTCATGGAAAACAGGAAAAGATCAGGAAGAGGAAGCAGCTTGACAGGTCTAGAGGACAAATAGAGGAGAGAGAGAAGAAATGATTTAGTACTACAGGACAGAGCTATGAGGAGCCTCACAGCTAAATACACAAAACTGGAACTTGATTTAGTTGATCCAGCAGAGGGAGTCAAAAAGTGTCTGTATTTTTTGCATTATTAAAAAAAAAACACCATGTTGTGATTTGCCTTTTGAATGCATTGGAGGGGAACAGTTAAAATATCATAGGAGAAATCTTCATCAGTATATTCATTCATACATTAACGACCTCTTCCGTTCAGCTATTTATTGACGAAAAGGTGCTTCGTATAATTTACAGGGAGCAAATAACTTAATACTCCCCAGAACATCAGAGAAATATATACTCCCCGAATCAGTTGCCAAAACGAGGATATTTCTACTGAATCAATGTGCTCACTGAAGATATGAGCTGTGATCTGAAGTTCTCTGACAGGCAAGTATGTGAAGTTAAGCCAAACTGCTTCTCCTCTGCCAGTCTGGATTTTGTCTTTGGGAAAAGCGTCAGCATCATTGAGCAGTAGTACAGATAGCATGGTGCTGCCTAAATGTTGGCTGCTTTTTAGATTCCATCCGGTCATGACTCTGTTCATTAAATGACCTCTAAAATTATGGAGAGCTGAGAGAAAAGATTTTCAGTATACGAAGAGATGTCTCTGTATTTTAGTTTAAAGAAGGGAGAACTGACAGTGCATGTGGTGTCAGATTTGCAATTTTAAAAGGGTAATATACGATTTCATTATCTTAGATGCATTCTCACTGGATGATAAAAGAGTTACCAACAGTACAATTTTCAACAGTTGAACTATGCCTAATGGCACAGATACAGTACAGTATATCTTTTTGTAATTTACAATGTGATGTTGAGAAATCTCCACTCCAGTTGGGAGAGTCTCACTTATTCGAGTAGATCTATTTAAGTCAATGAAGTGCCAGGGCTTTTTCACCCTTTCACAAAAAAGGACCCTTTGAATTCAGATGATTGTAGCATTTCAATTTCATTGATAACAATATAACAGTCAGACTTTTTTTTTCTTTTTTTCTTTTTTTTTTCTTTTTTTTTTCCTTAACGGGAATAGTCCTATAATCATCTATATACATTTTTTTTTCTCATTGTTGCCATACTCTAAGTGGGGATCTCTTTTATTTTAGAACTGAAAGATGGAAAACACTATTTTATTATTTGTGTTATGCGGTTTGTAACGAGACATAACAAAATCTCACTGGATTAAATTCTGTAAATTCCCCAATCCATTTTTTTGAGGCTGGTACCTACACTAATTAGGTTTTTGCTTTTTTTTCCCACAATTCATATTTTTAGAGCTTATTTTGTGTTTGCTCAGAGCTTTTCTACCTGCTGGGAACCATAGCATGTGTGATAGAGATGCCAATATATATTACAAAATCAGGAGAATTCATAAATTTAACAACTGGAAGAACTATATTTGGAGTGCATAGTAATCATTCTTAAGAGACAACACAATCATACAGTTTATGCTACTCAGCCAATTTGCTACTGCTTTTCTTACTGGTGAAAGGTATTTTAATTCTGCTCCATGAATGATAGATTGAACATTAAGACATTAAGAGAGCTTGGGAAAACTTGATTCAGTGCAATGCTCAAATGGAGTAGAAGCATTGCAGCTTTTGAAGGTCTCCTGGTTTGTCTTTATGAGACCACGCTTCCTGCCTCACACTTGACTGTGATGACAGCTTCAGGCTGAGCAGATGTGGAAACATGAGAAAACACGGCCCATACTGGTAGATAATCTCAGCTATTTTGTTGGCTGAGGATACAGTCACTCTAAAAGAGCATAGAGAGCATAAAATAAATGTTTACCAGAACCCATTGTCTGTGCTGAAGGCATTTGAATCTTATAGATCTTGCTGTTCTGGCATGGATCCTCTGAAGTTGTCTGATCACCAGGAAATAAAACTTTTTTTCCTAGCTATTTTATATATTACTCCTTTCTTCACCTTGCTTCTACAAGCACCAAGATATAATCATAGTAATAAGAGGCTACCGTATGAAGTGATTATTTAAGAGAGATCAATAAGGAGGGACAGGAGAAGCTGCAGGAGAATTGGTAAGCAAATGCACCTTCTCCCTCCTAAGCAAAGTTTAAGAGAAAAGAACTTAACTCGTTCACTTTAACTCATTCACGTTTAGAAACACCAATCAAGTTTTAATGAAAAATGCTTTTCATAGGAAATTGCACAAGGTTATTTGCTGTAGAAAGTACTAATAAAAGTTTTACAATCTAACTGCTGTCTACTACATTAGGGATGTGTCTTCTAGGCTTGCTACTTAGCCATGAGCAGAGCAAGCATGCTCATGGTTTTAATATGACTTGCTTTCAGCTATGCCTAGCAAATTCCTTCCTGTATGGGCAAAAGAAAACCAAAACCCAACAGCCCTTTCCCCATTTTCTGGAGTCCCTACACTAATGTTGCCTGCCTGTAATATTTCAGGTGCCCAGGGAGCAGAGACTGGCTCCTGAATCCAGATGTTTGTCCTTTATCTCACCAAGAACTGGAGCTTTTGAGAAGCTATGTTCAGCTTTTAAGAAAAATCTTATATTCTCATAGCAGTTGCTAGGCTGACAGCATCGTAACTGTTACACTTCTAGAAGATGTTTTCATAGAATCGTAAAATCATAGAATGCTTAAGGTTGGAAGGGACCTCCAGAGATCATCTAGTCCAACACCCCTGCACACGCAGGGTCACCTAGAGCACGTGGCACAGGACTGCATCCAAGCAGCTTTTGAAGAGCTCCAGAGAAGGAGACTGCACAACCTCTCTGGGCAACCTGTTCCAGGGCTCTGTCACCCTCCCTGTCAAGAAATTTTTCCTTAAGTTCCTGTGGAACTTTTGATGCTTCAGTTTCCGGCCATTTCCTCTAGTTCTGTCGGTGGCCACCACTGAAAAGAGTCCAGTCTTAGAGCATTATACTTCCCAGTTTTCCAGGATTATACTATTTGCACTTTACTAATCCTTATTAATTTAATAGACCATTGCATCAGAAAGCACGAGTTGTGACAATTGCAAATGTATGTTTTGCTCCTGTACCTGTGCTAAAATATTAATGCAAGCTGAAAATATAATGGTTACAGTCTGGCCTTTCACTGGCATTCTGAATAGCAATTGTTGCCATTTAGCGCACAATGCAGTTGCACTGAAATAAGATTTTTTATTTTTTTAATTTTCCTAGCTATATAGTTTGCAAGCTTTTAACGGAAAGTGGACATAATTGTATAAGTGCTGCTTCCACTAAAGAACAGCCGATAAGGCTAATACTTTTGAAACTGTATAATAGGAATTCGTAATATCTAAAAACAGTGGCACCTTTTAGAGAGACACTTAATTCTTAACTCCTAGAATACTCTGGCATTGGTGAGAAATCTATTCTGGATAAATAGCTTATTTGCCATCTATTTACTGAACACTGTAGAAGAGATGGGCAAGCAGCATACAAGCAGCAGAACTTTATTTTGGTCCAGATTACATTTTTCAAGATACTGCATGGAATTCTGCCCGGAAAAGCACAAAAAGGTTGAAAAACTTAAGATGGAAAGTAATAGTTATCGCCTATATGACTATTTAACAAACAAATTCTCTAGTTTCTTGCACTTGCGGTTGGAGTGATATTAAGGAAATGATATCATTACAGTGATGTTGGAAAAACTGATTAAATATTCAGCAATTCTTCCTTATTTGGAAGAACTTCTTTCACCTGACAGACAAGAATTTATTGTAGACTTTAACATAACAAGTTTTACTTGAGCCCGGTCAAAATGTATCTACTCTACTGCAGTACAAAAATTCCTCTTCTCAAATCCCATTTTAACATGCCCTGCCTTTTTGGTGGGAAGTTTGGATTTTGATGTGTACATTGTATTTGTAATTCATTCTTCCTTTTAGTTATTCATTCACTCGTCTAACATACAATATATATACTTACATAATGTGCAAATAACCCCTTGAGATCATGTCTAGTACTTTATGTATGATTATGTATGCCAATATAGCCTGGACATCTGTTTTCTCTAATGATAAAGGAATCCAATTTCTGCCACGTAAGTTCTTAAGTTGCTCTCATCCCCAAAATATTTGAATGCCATTCAGTAGTGCATTAAGCGAAGTGACTATTTTGTCTTGTAGGTTAAGTTTGTTTCCTTATCCTCTCCCAGGAGCAGATTGGAATTGTTTTAGTAGAGTTTTAATTAGAGAAGTTTCTTTTCTCTTACATATGTACACACACTCCCATCAACAGTACACGTGTTGTTAATTGTTCATTTTTCATGTCAGAATATAAAGGAGTTGAAAAATATGCCCCGCACATGGAATGGCAGGTTCACAAAACAACCTTTGGTTCAATTTAGATGCAGCAATAAAGCTACCTGTATGTGAAGATATGCTACTCATAAACTGTGAGAGAGTAATAGACTTTGTAGTTGCTGACATACATCTTAGTCCTATATATTAGCACTGCACCTACTTTTTTTCCCAAGCCCTATTTATATCTCATTTAGGGGAGAGGGTAAATATTCATTTGCTGTTTATTTAGGAGCTGCCATTCTTCTTATTATGTGTTAACCAGCTATATACAACACTTCTGGTTAGAAAATATGCTGTTTACAATAAATATGCTGAGATATTGTAGCTAAATATGGGCTGATATAATCCTTTGAAAAGAGGCATGTGGCATCAGTGTGGCAGGGTTGGCACATGATAGGAAACTATCAGAAAGGCATTTTTCTCTCTTCAGCAGGCGATGTATGCAAACCTACTACACTTTGTGTTAAGAGTAGGGATCTGAGCAACATCTGGGCAGGAATCTTGGTTCTTCATCCAGATGAACTAGGCAGGAAAAAAACTGTGGATTTCTATCAGTTATTTTGGGAAATTTAATAGCTATCTTCCAGGGTCATTAAAAGGACTATCCTTGCGGTTGTGTCTAAGAATTAAAGGTATTTAACAATAAGTGACAATAAATAATTATGACTCTGTGATACACAGTTGCATTTCATACAGATTTGGTAGGTCTTATGTGAATAATTACATGGTGCACTTTGCCCGTCTATTTGTCTTATGTTAATTCAAAAAACTGAAGGTAAGAGCAAAGAGCTGAGCGTGCAGTTGTCAAAGAACAGTGTCATAGTAATACTGTGAAAGCCTGTGAAAGCCTTCATGTCTGTAAATTTGAGGGACTTTAAAACAAAACAAAACAAACAAAACAAAACAAACAAAAAGCACAAAAAAACCACAGCTGTGTGAAAAGGAATGTCATTTTTCTTTACGAATGACATGGTCCAAAGGAATTAATTATCTTGGCTAACCCACTTTCAGCTCTAAAGTGCTGCGAGGCCTCCAAAAGCCCCAAACGTCTGTTAGCAGAGGTGATCTTGAAGGCAAACGCTGTGAATGGTTTTTGCTTTAAAACAGTGTCATGCTGCTTTGACAAGATTCCGAGAAAAGGGCTGGCTCATTGCATGCTGCACGTCCAAGTAAATATTTCAGCACCTAGTGGGTGAGTTTTACATAAAATACCCTGCCTAGCAATGTTTTCCACAGTATGCACCCAGACAAGTTTATTCTTGTCTGGTATTTTATTCTTTCCTCTCTTTTTCTATGGAATTGTCAAAGAAATGGTATTTGATTTAAAAATATCTTACAATGGATTGCAGAACTATTAGTGCAATCCTTGACGAATGTCTTGGAACATGCTGCGTCTGGGGGAAGCTAAGCCCAGAGCAGGGACCACCATGGGGACCAGCTCCAAAGCACAAAGGAAAGCACAGTGGTGAAATCACTGACTTAGATGAAACTTTGGATAGAAAAGAATAAAACTCTGTCTTTCCTCAACAGCACTAGCTTCCAGTAATTAAACTTTTGCTTCTTGGGATATCAGCTTATCATAAAGCAGCAAACCGTGTTTCTGCTCTTGGTCTCTGTCTAAGACTGCAACATGGCCCAGACCTCCCATTCATAGAAGATCTGCAGAAGTTTTGAAGTGACGATAGCTCTTTACCAGTGACTTGGGAAGCTGCAATAGCTCATCGACAGTGAAAGGCAGCAAATGAAAGAGAGATAGGTGCTAAAGAGTTGATCAGAAGATGGGAAATGCTCTTCTACAGCATTTAAGAGCTTTCACAGAGTCACATTTTCTAAGACCTCCTAAGGCTAACTTTATTCCTGTGACATGAAGTCTTAAAGGCTGTGGAGACTAATCAGTGTCTATAAGTACCTCAAGGGAGGGAGTGCAGAGGACGGTGATGGTCTCTTTTCAGTGGTGGCCACTGATAGGACTAGAGGAAATGGCCAGAAACTGAAACACCAAAAATTCCATAGGAACTTAAGGAAAAATTTCTTAACAGTGAGGGTGGCAGAGCACTGGAACAGGCTGCCCAGAGAGGTTGTGGAGTCTCCTTCTCTGGAGATCTTCAAAACCCGCTTGGATGCAGTCCTGGGCCACGGGCTCTAGGTGTCCCTGCGTATGCAGGGGGATTGGACTAGATGATCTCTAGAGGTCCCTTCCAACCCTAAGCATTCTATGATTCTATGATTCTATGAGACAGGTAGGACATTGTCTCAGAATGTACTAAATTATGGGAAATGCAAGATGTGCTTACCTTGTTTATATGTCCATGACTTGCTTTCCACACTAACTGTAAGCTACTTCTTTCTTATATCTAACAATACTCTTTAATTCACCTAGTAAGAGATGAGTTGTGGTTTGAGTGGTAAAGGTTCAATTATCACTTAAGACCAGAAGCAGCCAGTGAATGCAGCCCCAGATAGGTTGTAACTATTCGTGGCCAGGATTTGTTGTTCTTAAATATACAGGTGAAACTGAACAAAAAACGAAGGAAATGATGTAACCTGAGAAGGTGCAAGAGGAGAAGGAAATTACTACCAAGCTTGAAACTCCAGAAGTTAGTGGTTAATCACCCTAAAATTTGTTAGTGTAACTATTACATGGAGAACATTTTATTATAATTCTTAAAGAAATCTATATTTTTTCATTACTGGTGAATTTTTGGAAAAATCACGCTAGAAACATATTTTGACATTTATTGATCTTTTTGTGAAAATACTAGTGGAAGTCATTCTGACTGAGAGGCTAATGCAGGAAATTAATATGTAATAATTAACTTCCTCACATTAATTTTTCTTCCTTCTAATACTTTTGTAGAAGCCTACATTAAATTAGTTCAGATGGTTAAATCTAAAATGAGATTTAATCAGGATATATAATAATATTAGAGGAGAAGAAAGCAATGTTGTACAAAATTGTCCTAATAAAAAGAAAAACCTGTGGATAAAAGGAGCTTGATTTTTATGATGAATTTTGAAAATAAGACATGAATTTCTCCAATAATTAAATAAGAAGGGGTACTATTTGACATTAAATATGTATCCTACTTCCAAATATGATAATATTGAAATTACTCTGCTTCTTCAGACCAGTTATCCTACAAAGTGTTTTAGAGAAAGATCTAAATATCTTTCATTAGTCTGTTAAGCCATAAACCTCTTGCCAAGAAAGTTCCTTTTTCGGTTGTAACCACTCAAGTGATGAGTAATGCTTGGAAGTCTGAGTATTAATATCACCAAGGTAGTTATGTTAGTTTTAATTAATTGGAAGCATGGCTGTTAATGTTCTTTCTATTAATGCTCAGCCCCTTTTTGAATCACTCAGATTTTGACCTCAGTGATGCAGTTTTGTGGCAGACTTCTACAGGTGAACTATATGTGTACATAAAAGATTTCCTGTCAGCATTTTCAGAAGTGCGCTCTCTCCAGTTTCACAGTGTGTTTCATTGCTGGTATAGCAAATTGGGTAATGAAAAAGGACTAACAGAAACATTCCTCTCTGTACCATACCTCATACCAATGCACTTACCATGTTCTTTCAGTCAGTTTCTTTCCCAACATATTTTTTCAGCTGAACTTCTGTAGACTTTTTAAAATTGCTAGTATTCTTATTTTTAATATTTGCAAAGTGCATATTTACAATTTCACTTACTAAACCCCATAATATGGAAAAAGAATCACTGGTATAGATTTGGTGTAAAGATAGTTCATATATTATGTACATATAACTGTACACACACACACAAATATATTAAACTATTTTACCTTTTTAAAATTACTTTGCTATTTTGTTTTTCACTGTTTAGTATTTAAGCATTTAATTACAGGTTAATTCTTCTGATCATTTTTACATTGAGTGGAATAGTTTGGGCTATCCCTTCCAATTTCTCTTTTTTTCTCTGACACATTACAATTAATTTGATAAGTATTAAAGCTTATGAGCTGAAGAGACAAGTCAATTCAATCTCCATACACTAAAATGGTTTGATGAGAGATTTAACAGGAAATCTGTTGCACAGCATAGATTTGCAACTAGGTTAGTACCAGCTTTATCTAGTTTGAAAGAAATCTGTCTATCCAGCTCTATCTTAGTTTAAAAGGAATACACCTATGAACTCTAATTGGAAGGTTATGACATAAATATTTAAAGAATGAAACAGACAGGAGAATTTAATTAAGTTGGAAATGAAACATAAGAATATATTCTAAAAGCTAGAGTAGGTTCTATCTTTCTTTTTACCGTTCTATCCCTTAAAAAAAGGAA
>NW_010588869.1:5937-15985 GCF_000705375.1 Tinamus guttatus | reverse complement strand
GTACTAAGGTTAGATAGATAGAATTGCAGCTGGCTTATTTGAAGTGCTGTCAATACTTTCTTATCAGAGAATATATGTGATTTACTGATTATATTAACAGAAAAAAAAATCTGTTATCTAATCCTATACCCTGGAGTTTTGTTTTCTGGGATGGTTCCTGAAGGCACAAAGAGTCTGGTAAGTAGCTACCCAAAAATCAATGGCAGTCAAGCATCTATCTCATATTTGCATTCTTAAGTCTTTCACTGTAGCAATGCTACTTAAAGTAGCTTCTTTAATCATCATTAATTGATGAAAAATCTCCATTGGTGTATCATGATAATTATCATCATATGTAAAATGATGAATTACACAACATAAATGTGAAATGAGGAGGGGAAATATAAATTGGTCTGTCCTTGAACATCTTAGAATAAACTTTTATTTTCATAATATGAGGGATAGATCAAAATTATTAGTATTTTTCATTAAAAATACTTTGTTCTAGGTTAGCTTCAGACTTTACACTAGTGTTTAGATGCTAGACTTTAGACTAGCTCAACTCATCTGTACTACTTTGTTATTGCTTTTTGCTATACTGTCTCTTAAAAAAAAAGGAAGACATCAAGATCCAACAATGAATGCAGAGCCCAAGCTCCTATTTTCTCCTTTATCTTTCTTTCCTGCATCTCAGCTCTAGTGAGTGTTTCAGAGTCATTTCAGTGCTAAGATTTCTTAAGCAGGTATTATGCCTTACTAGGTCCATGTCTATGTCTATGTCTATGTCTATGTCTATGTCTATGTCTATGTCTATGTCTTTTCTTTCCCTTGATATCAACTTCCTACATAGCAAAGTCATGAAATCACCAATAAATCAGGAGGCTAAACAGGAGTTAAAAAAGATAAATCATTTATGTGATATAAATACTTATTCTAACTAAAGTCATTGGCTGTGGGAGTATATCTATATTAAAGACCATGTTTACTGTACAGGGTGAATGAAGTTTATTTTACCCGTTACTCAGCTTCTAAGCTTTTCTGTTTTTTATTTTTTCTCCAAAACTATGGACACTCCCATACGGCTGACTAGACTAGCTTTAGCGACTTGCAAAATACTCACTTGCTAATCTCAGATGTAATTAGAGTGCTATTACTTGATTATACCATAACCAATTTACTAAATCTTTTAGACACAATGTTTGCGTCTTTTTACCTGGCTATTTTTGTTTTTTACTTTGTGGTAACGTTTTAGCTTGTAATAACTTAGCTTCTCTTGAGTCCCATAAATCCATTGAGTCACACTTACCACACATCTGTTAGGAAATGTCAGAAACTTGCTCTGATCTTTCTTTACCTTCTCTCCTTCACCCCCACTGTCAAATGTTTTCTAAAATAAGTAAGACCTCTGAAGAAAGAATTTGGTCTTTCTCTTCCTGGCAAGATAGTGAATTGGATCTCTGCTATCATGACACAAATTCTAATGGATGAGGAACCCCAACTATAATGAATATTGTAACAAATAGGACAAATAATTGTTCCTTGTAAATAGGTGTTCTACTCTAGATGTATTTCCATCAGCTTAGCCTTGCACTGAGTCAGCAAGTTAATTGGGAAGAGCCAGTCCATCTAGCATTTTATGCTCAGCAGAATTTCAGGAGATATCATTGCATGAGGCAGGAGAAGGGACCATCATCCCAAAACATCAGAAATAATGCAGTCTGTTCATCCAGATTTTCACTGGTATTGTCAGCTCCTTAATACCTTTGAGATGTGGAGACTATAATGAGCTGGTTACTATAATATGTCAATTCAGCAAAGCATCATCTGTAAACAAATTAGGAAAATTCAATGCTGCTTATTTGAATTCAAAACAAGAAATGAAATTGAATGTGGGCAATTTCAAATTTGGTCACACTTTAGGTAAACAATGATAAGTAAATATGTATGACATTTGCAAATATGTGCAATATTTTAAAACATTTTTTTAACTAAATATTTGCTATATTTAACAGCTCTGTTTATTTTGAATATGAAGTAATTGCTCAAGTCTCTTTATTAATCACTCAGTTTAGAAAAGATGAGTTTATACAAACAAAAACTCAGCTTTGCCTATACAATGCTGAATCGTTTAAGAAGTAATCTTGCTTTACTCATAACCTCGTGGCTTGCATTTTAGATTTTAATACATACCAGGTACCTCTGCATCTTTGAGAATTATTTAATGCTATTAAGGTATATTCTATAAACTGTAACTAGTTTGACACAGGCCTTTATTCTTATTTTTTATCTGATATTTCTAAGAACTGTATTTTTTTTCTCTTTCTCTAAAGCAAAGCCATGGAGATTCTGGGGATTATTGAGGATACATTATACAATAGAGATGTCACATTTTGAAGCTATCTAGAGAAATAACTGGTAGCTTGAAAGGACACATTCAACTAAAAATAAAAATATGATCCATCTTTGTGTTTTCAGATCTTCAAACATGTTGGCCTGGGTTTCCATATCACTCAGAAATAAGAATATCTTTATTTTTCTTTAAATATATCTCGAAGGGAAGTACTGATTCCTTTATGTGGGAAACACATCTGCCTTCTTAAAGACAACTAGGCAGCTGAAGGTACTTCTGAGAGGGGTATGTTCAGCTGAGTAATACAATAAAATTTTGAAATAGAAACAAGAACCTCTCAGGGAAAACAATTCTTATAGAAAAATAAATACATTAGTCTGTGCAGTTTGGTTCAAATGCTTGCATTTTCTTGGAACTCGCAAGATGTGTCAAACCATTTGCCTTATTCTGAAGGTCATCTGTTGACTCTAATACTTCATTTTATTAAAAAGTGTCATCACTGTGGGCCAGGTTCCTCATTCCTCTGCTGAGTAAAACTCCCAATGGAGATTTGCTTGAACAAAGTTAGCAGGATATGATACTGTAGTACATATTGACATAGTCAATCTTTATTCCTGCTCCAAAGACTCTCAACACAAATATATTCTAGATCTGGAAGAAAAAGAATAGATGCTACAAAAGAAAAAGGAGTGGCAGTGACGGTCAAACATGCTTCACTAATGAACAAAAGCTGATTTCTGTTTTGATAGCTTGGCGGCATAATTTAATGAGCTAAGTCTTTTCTTTCTGCTCTGTACAGGCTCCCAGATATGGAAAATGCAGTAGATGATTGTGTCCATGATATAAAGGAAAGCGTTCTTTGTGATTTACTCTCACTCAGCTAGAAGCTGTACTCCAGAAGTAAAAACAAATTCCTTGCCTAAGAAGTTTGTGAGTACTGAAGTAAATGCCACATACACATTATATTTGCCAAGGCTCAAGGCATATCGTGAAAAATGGCACTGTAAGGGTCAGCTCATTTCTCAGGGGGATTAGAAATAGAACATAGGCATAGATCTTCTCTCAGAATAAATAAATCTAATCTAAAGAGCTGTGGTGGGAGTAGCAGAGACAAAAACAAATACACACAAAATCCAAACTTCAATAAAGGTAAATGACTAGTTGTGGAAAAAAGGCTTGGAAGACATTAATCCTAAGTATTCTTAAAACTAAAATTAATGCAATGGTGGAGTAAACTATTTACTCGGAAGAAAGCCTCCATATATTTTAAAGAAGTCTCAATATTTTGGAGGTGTAAGTTGAGTAATGATCTTGTATATCTAGCTGACAATAGTGTATTTATGCTCAGTTTAGCAAATTATCTAGTTGGATGGCGAGTAGATGACAATTATTGGTCACAGAAGCCCAATATAAAGTGGTTCTGTTATTGATTGACTCTGTGGATGTTGTCTAGAAGATACTGGACAAGGATCTATCAACTTCCTAGTTTGATTACCAACATAAAATTTACTAAGACTCCTTATCTAGTGCAGCATTTGTGTCCAGCTTGCAAGCGGAAATTTCATCACCTTCTAAGTCTCAGTAACTTCAACAAGTTTTAAGGTGAAAATAAAAGAAAGAAAGAAAAGAAAGGGAAATATTGCACCTTTCTTGCCCTACACAAGTCAATTATGACCCAGTTGGGAAAAATCCCTCAGACATGATGAATCGAGGAACATGCACTCTGTCAGGCTTTGAGTGATCATGGTAATCTTGTATGTTCAACTCTAATTACAGTTGAAAGCAATCAGCAGTCATCTGATTTTCACAGCTGGTGATATATTTCTTTGTCCACCTACGAGGAATAAGAAGACTAGAAATTCAAAGCTGTTTAGTTGAGGTCCTTCACTTTTGGCCTCAAAGGGTGGGTCATGAGATACCTCGGAAAAAGATGTTTCTACATTCAGAACCAGAAGCAGGATGTCTGTGTTTACCACCATGTAGCGTCCAGGTAGAACTGGGACGAAGTCTACTTTTAAAAAGTGGACACAGGTAGTAGGCGTAATATACATATGTAACAGGAAAAGAATGTCTGTTGTAAGTTATATCATTAGGAAATGCAAATGTATGGAATAATATGTATTTATTTATTATGGAATATATTTAATATGTATATTTAGATATATTTTAATATGGAGGCCTTTTCTTCTTACTTTGTATAAGGAAATTTTTTAATAGGATAGCTATGAGAGAAACTCTGTACACTTAAGGCTTGCTGTGAGAAAGATTTGCTTTGACTCTCTGGTGTGTGAGGAAATAAATAATTAAAAGAGGCTGAATATATAGCTAATATTACATTATGCAAAAATGCATCTCCGGGAGGTTTGGTACACAATGCATTGATTTATATCTGTTTACAGTCACTTTTTTTGTTGTTTTTTGGTAGGTTGGACTGTGTACTTGTTCATATGGAGTCATATCTAAAGATATCTGAAGAGCTGGTGCTTGCCTTGGTCTCTCAGCATTTGCTTTGGAGTTGTCAGAAATGGAGATCTATCCGGAAGGCAGGGCTTCTCATGCACTTGTATACACCTTGAACTTTGACTCTAGCTGAGAGCCCTCAGGGAACTTAAAGAAAAGGGAACATACACTTTCTAATTGAAGGATTTTTTTTTTCCCTTTGGATGATAGATCAAGTGAAAGAACGTTTGCCAAGGACACTTTTACAAAACATTTCTGTTAATGTGTGGTGGTGAGTCACCATATCTATTTACAGAAAAGTGATAAACAGAGGTATTTTTCAATGCAGAATGTCTCTCCTCTCTCTTTTTTTTTTTTTTTTTTTGATAAATGAGGTTGAATTTTAAAAAGAAGGAAGTTCTCGTTCAGAACTGTGTCAGGAAACAGAATAAAATAAACTGATAGAAATTCCTAAGCTATGAATTTGCTTAAGTATTTAAGCTTAATTTAACAGGATTTAAGCTTAAAAGTTGCATTGGTGATCTGGATGGTAAGACTGTTAATACTAGATATAAGCAATGAGCCCTACCCATAATGAATGAGTCCTAATTCATAAAAAGAAATCTAATTCTGGAAACACACAGAACTAATGAGTACTCTTGGTGGTAGTCATTGCTGCTAGCAATGTATTTTTGATCTTGCCTTTGATTTATTTAATTTTTAAAGTGTAATTTTCATCCTAGTTCATCCTAGTGCCAGTGTATGGGAGAACTAAATTAGTGTTTGTTCATCCAGTGTTGCCACCAACAGATGGAACTGGTGATGCTCAGGATGTCCTGAGGATGCAGCTGTCATAGAAACAGTAAAGAGTTATCAGTTGGTGCTGTATTTTGGATATTACTGACATGGATCAGATTTGATCTGTAAAATCATATATCCTATGTTGTTAATTTGTAAAAAGTTTTTTTCTGTTTGGTTTGTTAATGTACTGATCTAAGTTGTTAATTTATTCAAACTTTTCTACGCATATATCATCTCTTTTTATAAGTGCAGGGAAAAAATACTAAAAAGAATTAATGAATGATGCAACTCCATGGCTTTAGGAAAGCCAGCAGCTCACCGTATCTTTCCATTAGGAAAAAGGAGTATTTGAGATTTATTGTATTGTCTTTCATAAGAGTAGATGTTATAGAACAATGATTTGAGAGGCCAGCAAAAATAGCTGTTTTTTTAGTTTCTGAGCATGAGTTATTACTTTCTGAGCATGTGCTTCTCAGCTGTTTTCTGTTATCAAACAACGGCTCATAATCTGTTGTGAAACTACTGCTGTATTAAATATCAGCCCCTACCATGAGGAGTAGAGGTTCTGGAAAAGAGCAATAAATTGCAAAGCAGTTATGTTAAAATTCAGCACCAGCAGATTATCTTTGAGGTGACCTTTCCTTAGTATTTTTCTGATTTTATGAGACCACGAAGAATGCAGTATTTATCAAAGTTCTTTTACCCCAGGGCCAAGATATTCATAGCTAATGGAAGTGTTATAGAGCCTTCTTACAGCCAGCAACTTAGAAGACAACGAAAAGTTTTTTTTTTGCCTCATTGCATTCTTTCTTCCCTTTCCTCTGGAGACCTTTGCTATTGACAAGGTAAGCTATTAAATACTTCTGTAATCTGAATCTGAAGACATTTCACATGAAGTTTAATATTTTCTTTTTAAGTAGCTTGCTATCAACAAAAGGAAGGCTGAAAACTAGACAGGCTTCGTTTATCTTATCAATGACAAGAACTGAAAGAAAATATTGGGAATTTCAGTGTACTATTGATGAGTGTTGCACCTTCCTGTGATTAAAAGCTATATTACATATGAATGTGGACATTATAGGTGTGGCCATATACAGTACTTTAATTGTAGAAACATGAGTGATCAATACAATATAAGACTTGATAGAATTGAGATGTTAAGTAAAAGAACAGTGAGGCTGGATGCAATGGAACCTTTATGCCTCAATTGGGTAGAAATCAGCTATTCTTAGACTCAGATTATTTAATCTTTGTCCTGGAAGATTCAGGATCACCAGTTTCAATCTGTGAGCCCGGAAAGAAAAATACTGGTTTGGGGAGCAGCTCTTCTGGAAAGTTCCTCATTGTACTACTCGCTCTCAGTAAGAACAATTCAGTGAGGCAGGACTTAGAAAGCTGAGGTTTATTTCCTTTCCCTTTTCAGGCTTTACCTTTCAGTGAACCACTGCAAGAGAAGACCCTGGAGCATCTTAAGAGCTCCTATGGTGACTGCTTATCTATGTCAACTTTCTAACCTTCCAGTCTGAACTAATTTCCCACACTTCCTTGCCTCTCCTTCTAACTTAAAGAAGATAGATGCATCTCTGTGACCTGCTTTGACAGACATTTAACTGTTCATCTTTGTGGCTTTTTCATGTGTCCTGCTGTTCTTACCAAAGCCAAAATCTGAATATCCCAGCAGAGCAGCAGAAGTGTGATAAGCTCTTATAGCAAACTAATGCTGTCACAGCATTAAACCATCCTGCTGAGGTTTATGTGGGGGAACTTGTTTCTATTACTTGATAAGATACAGAACTTTTGCTCTACAGGCTGTTTTACTACTGCTTTCTCCTTGGAAAATACCCTGCCTCAGTCTCCATTGTTTGTGTTCTGAATGGCACAATTATAACCACAAATCTCACCCTTTTCTGAATGCAATTAGTTTAAGGTGTGTTCAGTCAAGGCTGAGATGCCTTTTTACTGTCTTTAAACATTTCTGTGCCTATTGAAAGCTTACATGGTGAAGAGGTTCTGAAATGAACTAATCAGCCCCTTAATTCTCTGTAATTTTTAGTCATTCTGTCACAGTAAAGTTTTTCTCTTTTTCCTTTTTACTAACTCCTTACCCCTGTCAAATAAGGCCTAAATTAGTCTTCTTGGTCTAATTTAGTCTTTCATATGTTCATGTCACAGTACCTCTCTATACTGTTGTAATAAAACGTCATTTATGCTTTATAGCTGCTCCACTCAAACTGTGCATCTTCTAGCTTCACAGCCCTCTCTCTACCCTTTCTAAATCAACAGCTCTTCCAATTCCAATAATTTCTAACTCACAGAGAGAAGTTATGTACAAATTGAGATCATATATGTCAGGGAGACTGTTTCATATGGAGTAAAATGGAGAAAAAAAAAGCTGCAAAATGGATTTCTGATTTGAAGGTCATCTCAAGCTTAGCTGTTGAATGAACATATCAATTAGTAACATAGGAGCTGATATCACTGGTTACATCTGGTATTATTATCCAAATGAGGAGAAAAAAAAAACACAAAAAATCCACAAAAATAGATTAAATCTGTTCATCATTTTGGAGTCATATTTAAGTAATATCAGGAATCTCACTCTCCTGTGCTATTGTAGAGCTTTTAAAGTCAATTTGCATTCAGTGCTGTGAGTTTTGTGTGCCAGTTTCAGATGTTAGCCACATGGTTATTATTGGAGGAGTTTTGCTTTCAGTTCCTACAGCACAGCTTACTTTTTTCCGAATACTTCCTACTGTTGTTCCTAGTAGTGGAGAGAAACCAGTAGGCATTAATGCAGAGCTGATGGTGGCCTTTCTGTGCACTGCTGATAAACCACTGGCATTTTGAATACCTGTTGTCTACTTCTGTTAAAGTCAGTGAGGGACAATGTAGTGGCAGTAACGCCAGAGGTCATTCATGCTAGGTCCAGCCTAGGCATTTGATTTCTCTAATTGCAATAGAGGCCATTTTGGCAGTAACTCTATAGTAGATAGGGTGTGACAGGCCTGTGTTTATGTGCTCTCCAGGCCGCAAAATTTCCAGCCCTCAGAGAGCTCTGGTTTTGAGGACAGTATTGTTTTCTTACTGAGAAAATTTGCTCTTAATATTTGAGTTTGTGGGCTTTTTCTCACTGATCTTTGAGAATAATAATTTCAGGGTGATATAAACCATAGATCATACCAAAAAATATTATAAAACGTACACACTGGTATTTGGGTGTGTGCTTATATTGCTCAATAAATATGTTATAGTAAGATAATATTTATTTTTTCTACTTTTGGTGATATAAAGAGTTCCTAGAACTGCAGAATTGGGATCATTTCGTCTGACATGATATGGGTTTGCTTCAAGAAGGGAATTTATATTTTTGTATGTCAGCTCTCCCTGTAAATGAGCTGTGATGTATTTCACAACTGATGAAACTTCGTATACAGTAGAATGTAGGTTCATTAGCAAAAGTAAATACACATATCACTCGTCATTTTTCAGTTCCTTCAGTTATTCACAGGTAAAAGCTAGCAAATCAAAATGTTTATGTGTTCCTGAAATGATGAATTAATTAGACATATTCTGGTTGATTCTCTAGGCTAATCATATTCTTTAGTTAATAAGTTTCTGAAAAATAATTCAATGAATTTGATGAATGTTAGAAATAGACTTAATTTTACTCAACATTTTCCCAAATACAGGTAATAAAGATTAAAATAACTGTACAAGTGGCTTTTTTTTTTTTGGATGCTAGTAAAGTGGAAGTAGACTGCCCTTCTTTGAGAGATGGACTATAACCAGAAAACAAACACATCGTAAAATACTCTACATAACTGAAAAGCAGGCTACAAATGAAAAAAAAAAAAAAAGGAAAAAAAATACTACTTCCTTACCTACTGAGATTTTGCCAGGGTATGATTTTGCTTTGTTATGTCAGATTTATAGTTGCACCATTTGCATCAGATTCTGTAAGGATATGGATATTAGAAAAAATGTGATAACATGGTTGTCGGGATGATGGCCTTAGACTTGACCCTACTGCTCTGTTTTACCAGTGGAAAGAAGTTGCTTTTTATATACAAGCAACTGGGAAATATCAAAGAAAGGAGGGCTTTAAATACTTCCCCAATCAGTCTAGCAAAAGAGGTACACTGGGAAATATCTCGAAGATATTTGATTTGGACATGAAAAGCAGTAAAAATTTGCCACATTTGCTGTATTACAGTATGCTAAAAACCTAGGTGTCCAGCAAGCCAGGGGATGAGCACAGTAGTGATCCAATTTCATCCTTTTCACCAGCAAGATAATGAAAAGAATAAGAAATGCACTCTGAATGGGCTAGAAATAATAAATAGTACACACTGATTTGAAAACATATAATGAACTGTAGCTGCCTACATATATTGGACTAAAAATATGGTCATTAAATCCTTGTTCATACTTAAATTTATACACCTACGCTTGGCAAAATTGAGTTAAGTACTACAATGT
>NW_010588868.1:213404-233866 GCF_000705375.1 Tinamus guttatus | reverse complement strand
CAGCAGCCGCCCCGCCCGCCGCACCAGCAGGGGAGCGGGAGCCGCCATGGGGGTGGAAGGCTGCACCAAGTGCATCAAATACCTCCTCTTCGTCTTCAACTTCATCTTCTGGGTGAGCCCCGGCCCCGGCGGGAGGGCGCGCAGCGCGGCGCGCGGGGCTCGGCCTTACCCCTCTGCTTAGCCCTTTCCCCCCTTTTATTTATTTTATTTATTTTTTCCAAATCAGATATGGCCTGCGGATGTAGATTGATTTTTTTTCTCTCGTTTTAAAATATATATAGGTATGTTTCGCTAAATATGTGGATGTATGTGTGTATATTTTTATATGTATAATGTGTGTATGTATATATACATGCATATATAAACCACAAAGCTACATCCTCCAAGAACGATGGGAGTAGCCTCCTTTATATATAAAATATATAAATAAATGTGTGTGTGCAAGCATGCATGTATGTGTGTATATATATATTTGTGCATGTATAAATATGGTGTTATAGATAGATTTTTTTTTTTCCCCACCCTCCCCGCCATCTCCTGTTTCCAAACCAGGGCAGCTCCGCTTCCCTGCCCCACGGAGGAGCTGGGCAGAGGGGACCGGGTTTGGTGCTGCTGGCGGTTAGGAAGTCAGCGCGCGTTAGCGTGCGAGGGAGGATGTGAGGTGGAGGGAGGAGAGGTGCTGGGCACGCATTGTTTTTGCGTTGGAGAGCTGAACGGTGTGTGAAACCTGGGCTCTTTGGGCTGCTTCTGCTCCCAGGCAGCAGTGCCTCGGGACGCGGAGCTGGTCCGGAGTGTCACGCCTGGGCTCGGGTGTTCCTGGGGATTGCGGGTGTTATCTACCTCAACAGGCTTGCTTCACAGGGAAAGCTTTTCACAAGATAATTCATTGAGATCGTGTGGTGAACGTAGCGACAACCCCGTGTCTCCTGGTTTGTGCGATGCGATCAGTAGATTTGTCCTGGCTATAACCACCCTGCGACAGAGAAGCGCTCGCTCCTTGCGCCTGTTCTCTTCTTGTCTCTCTCTTGGATACTCAGAGCCCTGATGAAAACAGCACGCAGAGCTGGAGGCGAAGCTGCTGCCACCTCCCGCGGGCAGCGGGTGCCCCTGCTGCCACCTTGGCCCGCTCCTTGGTGCAGACACTCTGTGCAGCAGCGCTGGCCAGGCGGGTGGTTGCGAACTTGCTGTTTCTCAGCACTTTCCGTAGTTCTAGGTCGGCGACATCTCGTTCCGCTGGCGAAGACCTCAGAAAGAGAGCCCTGAGCCGTTGTGTTGGTGAGCGCCAAAAGGGGGAAAGTCTGGCCAAAAATAGTTTTTTATTTTATCGTTTTATTCCTGAAAAGGTGTGTTGCGCTGCTGGAAGCGTCCTCTCTGGGTGTTGGCAGTGCTAGAGGAGGCAGTTGGTCGGCTCAGGATCGAGCCCCAGCCCCACCCAGCAACAGCCGAGTCCCCAGAAAACTGCCTGCCTAACGGGTCTGCTGCTCTCACAGACAAGAGGTGCCCATTTGGCAAGCGTTTGCGAGGAATCTGGCTGGTTTTTTCACTCTTGCACCAAGAATCATAGCCAGGAGGGTGAGGGAGCCCAGTGAGGCGAGTGGCGAGGCGCCGATGGCGGCAGAGTTGCTCGGGACGCGGCCGCGTTGGGCGCCGACAGCTCTGCCTGCCTGTGCGCTGCGGCTGCTTTTAGTCTTTCCCACGGGTAGATGAAGCAATTGTGGAGCTGCCCCGTGACCCTCCTGCGGAAAGCCCCGCCATCAAGACACGTAGGGCTTGTTGCTTCATGTCATCAGGAGAGGTCGAATCCAGCCTGATCTTAGGCTCACTTGAGGCTACCTTACGGCTTTGCCATTTTCGTCGGTGTAGTATCGAGCAAGGGGAAGATGACAAGCTCTGACTGAAATTAATTGATACCTGGTAGATTGCCAGGTACAAGATGAATGCAGGACAGTCCTATTTTTTTTAACTGTTTCTTTCTCCTTTAAAGTGACGGGCTAGACATCCGTAGTCTCCTCTAGAAAGTGCCGGACTGCGGACTCATGACGTTCTCCTTGTGTTGTTCCTCCCAAGTTATCATGCTTATCCAGGGGCTTTTTCTTTCCTCCTTGTCCTAATTTCCTGTCATTCTTGTCACAGAAGTCATCTGGTATAGATGCAAGGGAAGAATAGCTGCCTAGGTGACAGTGGGGCTGGCCGGAAGGATGTGCGAGGACTTTGCTCTGCTATTGTTCCTGAGCTCGCTCACTCGCTGCTGTGTGTGTCGCGTTTACAGAACAACTGCTGGTCTGTAAACTTCGGGTCCAAGAGGAATACTAGGTCCTTCCTCTTTCCTTGCCGCGGCTTTTGATGCCTACCCCTACCCTAACCAGGAAGCATCCTGATAGCATTAGTTCCCTGGAAACTTCAGCAAGGATTTCCTCCAGCTTCTTTCAGGGAGAGGTAGGGAGCGTTTTTTGCGTTGTACGTGGTCTTCTTTTGACCACCTTCTCACAGCGTGAGAGAGCTGGGGCTATGCTTTTACTTGAGTTTTAATGGAAGCATTTTGTACAGAGGTTTCTCCATGAATTGTAGGTGCAGCGTACTCCTAGGAGCCTAATTTTCCCAGGGTATTTCTGAAAGATTTCTCTAAAAAAGCCTCAGCCTGGATTGGCACATTTCCAGTCACCTCGAAAGACGCACACTGTGGCTCGAGGAGCAGCAGAAGATGCTGCAGGAGGAGGTCTGTGCTATGCAGCAGCAGCAGGATGAGCCTGCAAGGACTGTGCCCTTGCATGGGCAGCAAGGAGGCAGCCCAGCACAGCAAGCTTGTCGCCTGGCCTGGTTTGCCCGCAGTGACAAGCAGCAGGTTGGGTGGCTCCCTGCGGTGCCTTCCGCACTGGCTGGCAGGCTGCTGGCAACCACAAGGTGCCTCTTCCACCCACAGTGAGCGCAGCTGATAGTGCGTGTCCACCCACGTGTCTGGGGAGAGTTTGAGAATGAATCCCTGCTTCCTTCTTAGGGTGGGTTGGTGTCCTTCCATGATTACCTTGTTCTCATTGCACTAGATGTCTCAAGGCTGAGTTTTCCGTTTGCCTTTGTTATTAAGATTTGATAGGAACCACTTTGTTGCAGTTAATGATGCTTTCGGAGGGGCTGGCCAGTTGGACCCTCATTGAACCACGGCCCCTGTAGCTTTCACACCTTCATTTAAACTTGTGGTCACGGGGAATTCTAGATGTAACAGTTAGCAGATGTGGTGAACAGCAAAACTTGCATTTTCCTCTGGGGAGGGGCGCTGGTCGCTGCCTTATGCTAGCGATGCTTTTGCAGTTGGTGTTTAAAAGTTAGAAGTTGCTCAGAGACAGCTTGATGGCAGGTGGCCGAGCCCTGTGCAGGCCAAGTCGTGCAGGTGCTCTAGCTTGCAGGTAGCCTCTAGCCTGAGACAAGTGCCTGGCGTGGGATCCGTGGTGACGTGCTTGTGCCAGCTGGTTAGTATGCAAGGGTCGTTCGGCTCCTCACGCTCATTTGCCTATCATTTGCTTTGCACTGAATTGAGGTCAGGGGGTGTGTTGGCAAAAACAAGCGCGAGGCTGAACCAAAAGTTTGGCAGGCGCTGCGTTTTCTTAGCATGCTAAAAAGGAGCTTGGGACGGTGCTTGAGAGGAAGAGAGGAAGCAATTCTAAACCTCAACTGTGTTAACAAATAAGAAAGAAACTGCGATAAGGTTTTAAAGTAGTTCTGTTGTCCTGCTGGTGTGTAAATAAACTGACACCCCTGTAGCTTCCTCTCCCTCTCCTTTCCCTGGCAGCGTTTGGGGAAGCTGAACAGAGCCCTTGTGTTGGAAAGTGAAAGGAGAGCTGGCCCCAGTGCCAGTTGCCCCGGTGCCAAAGCAGTAACCTCTGCGGGAGGTTTGGGGGCATGTGTCTGCCAATGGTCCCTGTCCATCCGTCTGAAACGGAAAGGGCTGGACTCACTGGAGGATTTAGTAAGAACAGTGCCTCTGAGCAGTGTTCGGCAGACGTGGTGCCTCATTGAAGAGCAGAAATGATCCTCATGGGCTATCAGCAACAGCCTTTGACCAAAGCAGTGGAGGAAGCCCAGGGTAGCGGTAGGGGAGCTTGTGGTGCTGGGAGAGCGCCTATGCTATGCTGCATGCGTGTCCAGAAACCAAATACTTGACCCAGGCATGTCTCTCTTGTGTTGTGCTTGGCTCGGGCAAGCAGTATCTTTGGAGTATTTTGAGAGGTATGGAGGAGCAAAGGGGTTCTGGAGATCTCTGGCCATCAGCAGCAGCCAAGTGAGTACCTTTGGGTTGGATGATTCAGTTCCCACAGGCCAGACTGCCAAATGCTGAGCACGTGAAACAACGTGCTGCCTTGAGGCAGCTGGACACCTGCTTCTGGTCAGACCTCAGTGCTGTGGGCAGAGTTTTCTGCAAAAATTCTCTTCCTGTTTCGCCCTATGAAACCAGGGTGGCTAGGGCCGACTTGAGCAACCTCTGAAAGAGATGTTTCACTTCTCTACCTTGCAGCACATGGAGAACAAATGGTGCCAGATCATGTAGTGGCTGCTTCGGTCTTGCAGTGCTATTATGGACCAGACAGTCTTTGCTCCTCACTCCGGAGCTGGTTTGGGCTGGACACTTGGTGGGGCCGAGCTGTTTCTGCCCCATGCTCTTTGCTGTGCCCTGGGCAGAGTCGAGGGTAGACTGCTTGGATCTGCTTTCTGGAATTAGTGGGATCTGCTATGCAGAGTGCAGTGTGTGCGGGGCTGTTCTGTCCACAGCCCTGCTTGAGCTGACCACTGCTAAGAGCCTCCCTGGAGAGGCTGAAGAAAGCCAGAAGCCAGAGAACTGTTTTAAAATATAATTAAGCCTGACCAAGGAGAAGTTGCTGGACTCCGAGAAGGATCACCCAGTTAATTATCTAATACAGCCCGTGGCAGCTTTCCAGATTTGGAGCACTGCTGCTGCGTTACCAGAGAGGTGTCTAATTAAAAGGAAGAGCTCGCTTCGAATCCCATTTTCCAGACAACATGCAACTATTGTCTCTTGCCCGTGTATGTGATGTGGGAAAGTCCAAAGGCCTGGAAGAGGAGCAGAAGGAAACATACAGGCAGAAAATCTTTCCTCTCTTGGAGGCAGTGACTTTTAGGAAAAACATTGGAAGAACGGATGGAAAAAATTGATTATTTTCTTGTCTTGTGCAGCTTGGGGAAATCTGGCAATTGCCCCCTGGAATTTAGAAAGCAGGCGCTGAGGTATTTGGCTTTAGTGAATGGGTGAGGATGTGATAACAGCTTAAAAACTCCCAGCCCTGTGCCTGCCTTCGTGTGACAGAGAGGGGTGCTGGGTGCTACATCTTGCAACAACTCCATGAGGTCATAAAAACAAAATGGTGGTTAATGTGGTTCACAGATCTGAACAACGCTTTTGAAACCACTCCACAGATCGAGAGAGGAGCTTGAGTTCGATTTAGGTTGCAGCCCTTGTACAGGCCTGTGTACAGCTTAAACTGTGTCATTTTTGTATGGGTTATTTGAACACGCTGCTGTTTGAAGGCTGCCTTTTGAAGGTTGAGGGAAGTGTTTCCTTCGTGGGTGATCATTGTGAATAGGCACAGCACCCAGAGCCAAGTTTTCCTCATGGTAGCTCACCTGGATGTGTTTCTGGGCTCTGTGGCCAGTGAATTTAGTTCTGCCATCGGCCCGTGAAACTTCTTAAACCTCTGCGTGGTGGAGGTTATTCAGCCTCGTCTTTTGAAGAGGTTGGTCCTCTGTCCTGTGTGGATGCATCGTTTCCTTTGAGGGCGGAATGTCGTTGGTGGCTGAAGGGCGGAATAAATGTGTGTTCCCAAGGTGCTACTTCTACCAACCAGGGTAATGCTCATCTCCTGCGAGAGCATTAACACCTGTATAATACCTGGACAAACACTCGGATCCTGTGAAGAAAGGTACTGTGCAAGTGCCTTTCGCTCTGTTATTTAAAAGGAAACCAGTTGTATTACCATTGTCGTTAAATACTTAAGTGTAAGGCTTAATTTTAAATCAAGATCTGAAACTCTCTTTGGTCCTGCGGTGGTTAGACCTAAGCGGAAGATCTCACTATATAGTAACACTTCACGTGGGAGGTGCTTTCTGAGGTGGGGATAAGGCCGTGTGAATGTGGCGCCCCACCAAATGCCTGTGAGGAGGATGTTCTGCTTGGGGATCAAAAGTATCGTCATCTTGTATCTGCTTTGAGGGGAGGGTTGGAGAGTGAAGAGCTGTTTGGAGCGATACTGCTTGCTCTTTCTTGGCTGACTGGGCTGCATTCGTGGCCCCACGGTCTGGATAACACACCATGCTGTATTCCCAGCCTCCTTTCTATTCATCAGGCTTTATTTGGCATCTGGCTTACTGCTTCTCCGTGCTTTTCAGGAGAGTGTTTTTTCTGGGCTTTTTTTGTTTTGTTTTGTTTTCCTTTTGCCCTTCCCTTAAACTGTTTTGAAAATCCCTTCAGTGTGGTGGGACTGGTAACTATAGGGACCAGCTAAGAATTTTGTCCTGATCCATGGCTCTCTTAACAGCCCGTACTGGAAGCCGGCCATGAGCTGAGTTTCTCAAAGTAGAGCACACAGTGGCCAAGTGTCACCCTTCTTCCTCTTCTGTGAAGAAAATGGGGCTCTTCACAAAGGCTTTTCCTCAGGTTCTGGACAAATGTTTGAAAAGGTTTAATCTGGTGACTGGACTTTAGTCAGCCTTTATGTGTGATTAAAATGTCAATTTTCAGAGGAAAGTCATTGTTGCTGCTGTGGTTCACAGGTCACAGTGTCAAGTTCAAAGACTGAAACTCTTGCATTCTGTGACTGTCGTCAGTTAGTGTTCACATTTCCCTGACTGAAGTCACTTCCGCTTCCTCCCTTCTTCCTTCTCCCCCACCTTTCAAAAGTCTCACATGAGTTTTCATGGCTCACCCTCCGTCCTGACCAAGAACCCTGTGAAGTTGTGGCCTGCTGAAACAGTGGGGGATGCTGGGCAGGTCTGGAGAGCCTGGGCTTGGTGGGTGCTGTGCCCTCTTCTAACAGAGCCATTTCTTAGTCTCTGGTCCGGGTGATGCCCCGAGTGTCAGTCCTAGTGCTGCAAGCGAGAGCTTGTGCAGTCTGTTGATTGAGCCAAGTTAGCCGGGAAGGAGGGTTGTCTTGGGCTAAACCTGGGTACAGAGCGCGGGCACGGTGTTGAGTGTCCTCTAAAAGCACGTCTGCATGAGACATGACAGCAACTGCCCCTTCAGCTCCGGCTGAGGTCTCTGTGCCGCGTGGACTTCCCCGGCCCACGCCGTGCCCTCCATGTGTCAGCAGAAAGTGCTTCACAGAAACAAGCCGCCAGGAGGAGGTTCCCTCTTCCGGGAGCTCATGTGCCGACCCTTAGGCTTCCCTCCCTGTCCCCCTCGGCAGCCAGAGGAGATTTTGCACTTAGCGGCACGGTGCGCTTTCAAGAGAGGGCCTTCCATCTTCTCCCAGTGGTGGATGCTGTGTCGCTCACAGACCATCTTCTTTTGTGGTGTGGCTAGGAGGCTGGAAAAAATGAGTTTTTGTGAGCTTCCCTTCTTTCCATCAGTGGCATATTTAAGCAATAACACTTCTATTTAAAAGTTTAAGTGAGCCTCTGGCACGATGGTCTGCTGTCTTAACATGAAGAGTGCCATAACTTCATACCTCTGTGAAGTTCCTTGGGTTGTAAGCTTAGTTTTTGGCGTTTAACTCCTAGCACAGGGGTTACTGTACTGTGAGTCCTCTAAGTGCTTCCACAGAACTTATCGAGTCGCCTCGGATGACAATTTTAGCTTTGCTTTCCAAGAAGAGAAGTGCAGCCTCTGCCTGCCTGCCCATCCGTGTGCTCGCTGCCATGGACGCACACATGCTGTCGTTCCTGGCTCCATTTCCTAAGTGCCTAAGTGCAAAACTTGTAATGGCCTAGCACTCATTCCGCACGTATGGCCTCTTCCAAAGATAATTTTCGTTAAGCTTCAGAATCTCCAACTCCTAGATTCTCCTTGAATCTCTTTTCCTTGTTGTGCAAGGTGCATGAGGTCCATCTACAAAATGTCTTTTCATTATTTATGCTGTGCCTGTTGCAACTCATAACATGATATCTGCTCTTCTGTCTAGAGAGCAATAAATGACCTGGGAGTAAAGTATTCAACCCCAATTTAGCAATTAATTCCTGGCTGTGTGACAGGCTTCTCGTATGACAAGAATACCACAAGCTTGGCAAGTTATTTTATCTTCCCCTGCCTCGTTTGCCTACACATAGAAAGGAGAGTCTGATTTTTATTCTCCTTGGCCCCTTGGTGCTAAAGGTGGTCCCATGTCTGTGGTTTTGGAGGTGGCTTGGGGACCTGTGGTGGCTTTGGCCGCAGGCAAACCCCAGCGTGTGTGAGAGAGAAGGTGGCTCTGCCCCAAAGGCTCCTTCATACCTATTTTTGCTGTGAGATGGGAGCTGCTTCCGGCCCTGGGGAAGGAGCCCTCTGGGCAGCGTTTCGCTTTTGGGTCAGAAGAGCACCAAAAGGGGAGTCATATGGGTGATGCCCAGCCGCTTCCGTGGGAAACTGGAAGGCAGCGCTTCCGAGGGAGCCTGCCGGCACGCTGGCCTCCCTCCTCCTCCTCCTCCTCCTCCTGATTTAGCCGCAGGATGTCAGTTCTGAGAGGCCCCGTGGGCACTGCTGCCTCTTCCTCCTCCCCCTCCTCACCAGGAAGCCTCTTCTGCAGGAGAGGTGCAGGGGGAGCCGGGGGAAGAGGGCTGGTGGCAGCGGAAGGGCCCGGTGGATGATGCACATCCTGGTGCACGGGCACCTCTGGGAAGCATCGGCGTTCTCTCTCATGCCGCGACCGGCCTCCCCGGAAGGGCCGCGTCCCTTCAAGGGTGCCCCCGTGGAAGGGGAGAAAGGGGCCGTCTCCTACAGCCCTCCGTGAACTACAGGCTTGCTGGAGGGAGGGCAGGCTCCAGAAGGGGCTTCCGCAGACCCCGTGTGGGGTTACGTGTGCCCTCACGATGCTCAAGCTGCTACAAATGCTCTGGAAACAGCGCAGGGCTTGCACTGTTGCCCCATAGCCCTTGGGTTGCCCCATCCCGCGCTCTGCAGCAGCAAGGAGCGTTTTCCGAGAGTCACCAGGTGGGAGAACTGGGATTGAAGGCGGCAGGAGCTGCTTAGAGAGCCACGCTGGCCGCTGCAGGTGGAGGAAAGTCGGGCCCTTCACAGGGCCATGAACTGAAGTTGCTTGTGCTGCATTTTGGTCACATGAAGACACGTTCATGCTGTTGCCTTCTGATCCCCCTTCATGGGGGCTGCTGCATCTTGGGGGACGCTCTCTTCCTCCCCACAGCAGGGTCTAATCAGCAGCTCCGCCGGCTTCTTTTTTTTTTTTTTTTTTTTTTTCTCTCCCCACCTCTATTGTGCCGAGCAGGAATTTCTGAAATCCCTTGTTAAAAGCAAGTCTTGCGGACAGCCCTGGCAGGCAAGATCCAGCTGGAATAGTCTAGCTGTCTGGGGAAGCGGCAATAAATCTTTGGAAGCTGGAAAACTGCAGGGAGGAGGAAATGCTTGGGATCGTGTGCCAAGCTGCCTCTCCTGTACCGGGAAACCCGCTTGGAGCCGCCCGCATTGGGCACAGTGTGCAGGGTGGGCGCAGCACACGCAAGGCAGCACCAGTGCCCAGGCATAGTCTGGGCTCCCACTGAGGTCCAGGGGGAGCTTTCTGAAGGGGCAGGGAAGAGGCGTTGGGTTGGGTTGCGTTGGCTGGTGTCGCATTGGGTTGCGTTGGGTTGGGGGCCTTGTCTTTTGCTGCAGCACAGCAGCTGGCCGTGGGGAGAGGGCTGGCGTCGTGTGAAGTGTAGGATGGCGAGGAAAGGATATCCCTAGCTTGCATCCGAATGAGCTGCCGCCGTGTTGACAAGCCAGCTTAGCCGCAGCGAGACGCGCGCTGCCTGCTATGTAGGAAGCGAAGCAGACTGGTGATCGTGCCACTCTGCCCCTCGGGTCAGGGAGCGTTGGTAGAGAGGAACCTGGAGGGGCAAAACACTGCTGCAGTGTGGTTTCCTTCCTTCTTCCTGGACAGCGTGCCCACGCGTGGGGTGTGCGTCCTGGAAGGGGAGCTTCCGAGCAGTCTTCTCTGGGTAGCACCTCGCTGGCGTTGTCCCCGCTGGCGCAGGGCCGTGAGGACAGGGAGTCTCGCAGCAAAGCCGACGGGGGCTTCTCCCTCTCGCTCTCTTTCCTTTGGAAAGAGAGATGCTGTAATTAGTCCTGTGCTTTTTTTGGTAGTGGAAGGACACATGGAAAAAGTTGTTCATCGTTGACCGAGCACTGTTTTCATTAGTAAGCTAACATCATTTTCTCTTAAGAAACCCAGTTGCTGTTGGATTAAAACCTCCATTCGGAGGTCCTCTGTGCTCTGTTAAAAACTCAAATGAAGTCGGGTGGCAAGGGCGGGAGTTGCTTGGGCTAAACCTGGAATATTTGGGGATAGTGCTAGTGCTTCCTCAGTCGGCTAGACCTAACTCCTGGAGTGGGTTTGACAGCCAGAAGAGACTGTATCCCTTCAGTGCGTATTACTGAAAAAAATATACATTTTAGAGAACAGCTTGCAGTTTTCTGTGGCTCAGGCACTTCAATGCACGTCTCATTTTAAATCAGCTGCTGCTGTTCGTGTTGGAGCAAACGGCTCTTACTCTAGCTTTGCTGCCAGCATTTTGCACAAGGCCATTGTACAAGGCACAAGACAAATGCACAAGGCATTTATACAAAGTCCTCACCCTCTGTATCCTGGTTCAGATACTGCTATCTGCTAAGCACACGGGGCAGCGTGCAGGGCAAAGAGCAATGCCGGTACGTTTGTTTTTCGTTCTGCCAAAATTTCTCACACTGAGAAGAAGAAAGCAGATACGAAAAGCTGCTCTCTGCGTGGAAACATGCAGCTTTCCTTTCGGGATTTTACAAGAGGTGACCTCTGGGTCACCTCTTTTAAAATATAGTCGCTGTGCTGGAAGCCAGGGTTACTATGGCAATTTGGTGAGGGATTTTTTTTTTCCTCTTCCCTTCTTTCCTTCCCTCCATCTCTGTCCCCCCCCTGCAGAATCCAAAGTGGCCAAATTGCATCCTAGATCCATGGTCTTTCTGATCGTGAAAAGGCCTTTCCCATGTGCAGATGGAGTCTTCATTACATGAAAAGGCCTTTCCCATGTGCAGATGGGACATGACTTGTGTTGACTTGTGAAGAAACACCGAAGTGAGCCCCGTTCCTCAAAACCAGCGTTTGCCGCGTGGTGCTGCCCTCGTTCCAAGCCTGTTGCCTTTTTGTGAAAACGATCCCGTCTATGCAGTCTCTGCAGGCCAGCACAGAAACCCAAATCTTCTTGGAGACTTTGTTCCCCAGGAGAGCCACAAAAAGACCTTTGACTTAAAAGACGGCGCTGATTAATTTTGGGGCAGACTTCTTATTCCCAGAGGGATAAATAAACATGGGTTTTATTATGTCCCTAGACAATGAATGAGAAATACCAGGCTGGATTTGGCTAACTTTCTGCTAAGCCACTAGCTGCCTTATTTGGAGCTGAGTTAGAGCCCGGGCTGCCCGTTCGTTGCTTTTTCCATAGCAAGGACCTGGGGCTCTCCAAGCAGGCGAGATAAGGCAGCGTCCTGGCAGGCGAGCGGCACTGCCTCCTGCAGAGCCGTGTTAACGCTGAGCGCCTTGGCGGCAAAGGAGCAGAGAGGCTGACAAAAATCCCTTCCTTCTCCACAAGGGCAGGATCGTAGGTCCTGGTGGGGGTCTTTTCCTGCCACTAACTGGATGTGGCAGCTCAAAGGTCCAGCTGCACTGTGAATTCTGCACTAAGAGTGCATTTGCCATAGAGGGTTTTTTTTTGATGCTACCCCAGCAAGAATCTCATCACTGGGTTTTGCAGGTCGTGAGGAAGAAAACCACCAACTGACCCCAGAAAGGGCAAAGTTAGGCTCCCACTGAGCATCTTTTTTTGGAAATCCCAGTCCATGCATTAATGTAGGCTCTGCTGCAGCTGCTCACTTACAAACTTTGTGCTATTACCAAACGAGCTCTTTTTTCAGGTGCAATCTTCGTAGTGCCTTGTAGCTGAGCTGGCCTGACTCAAAGACCCTTGTGAAAGCATTTCTTTCCCCCTTCGTGCTGTACCATACTTACCTTTCCTTTATATGGCTGCTTTTTCTTTTTATGTATTTATTTATTTATTTTCAAATGAGATGTTACAAGGATATAAGACATTTGAAATTGAATCGCCATTTGAAAAGATTTTACAGCATCTCTTAGAAGTCATATTGAATTCATAGGGCTTTTTTTTTTTCCTTTTGTGTGTGTTTTTCTCCGCTCCCCCTGCCCCAATGATTCGAAAGGGGTGGATATGCAATGGGATAACATGGTGAGACCAGCTAGAAGAGCCTTGGGTTCAAGCTAGGCAGCAGTTCTCACCCAGTGAGCTGGTGGAGCTGAGCAGCTCCACCAAACATCTGTGGTAGCCTCTGGAGTTGTGTGTTGTGCCGTGGCCTGACCACGCGCAGCGCTTTGAGAGCGGGGGAAACGAGCAAAAACTCCAAACCAGCAGACCCTTTGGTCTGCTCAAGATGGAAATGTGAACTGGGAGGGGGGAAAATAGCAAATGTAGGGGCAGAGAGAGACTTTGAGAGAGAAAGATGTGACGGTTCTCCCAGACACTTTCTCATCCCTGCTCTGGCCTTGCCTTCCTACCCAGTTTCCAAAATATACAAATGGGAGGGTGAGATGAGAGGCATGTGCTACGTCATTGCAAATATAATTTTGTTTGGACTTAAATTTATAAAACCCTGAGTGTATAGCTAACAGCATCAAAGAAAAGAAAAGGTCCCTAAAACTTCACTTGCAGAGTTCTTGCTTCTTAGGTAAGACTTAGCATTTTGTTTTAACAGTGATATAAAACAGCTCCTAGGAAAGAAATGGCCTACAGGAACTGGAAATCACTTGGCAGAGGCTCAGAGTGAAAGATGGTCTTGCAATCGATGAGGACTGTGTGAATCATGTAGTCCATAGCCTGGAAAATGTTGCTGTAGGCTGCATATGCTTCAAAACACGTTGCAAAGGTGGGGGTGAGGCTAAGTAAAAAGGATGTTCCTGTAAGTGAGTGGTCTCTTTAGTAGATCTGAGAGTTGTGTTTACCTGGAATAGCGAATGTTCGTGGAACTATGGAGGAAACAACTAACAGCAAGAGGCCGACACAGGGTTGAGAGCTGGGAGGGGGTGAAGATGTTTCCCCCCAGGAGCCGAATGGAAGGGTTGGCAGCGCCGTGGGCTTTCCGGAGCAGGGGAAGGAGGGCTGGGAGGCCCATCCCTGCGCCGCGGCAGCCCGTGGTCTTGTGGCAAACCAGCAGCACATTAACCTCTCCCTGGTACACGGGCAGGCTGCCGCGGTTGGAAACGCTGCCTGTTTTCCATAGCAGGAGGGAGATGGGGTTTTTTTCTTCCAGGCCCGCAGAGGAAAACAAGAACTTGCAGCAAGCTGGAAGGGAAGCTCAAGTTATAACCTAGGTGCGAGCTGGGAAATGGACCGTGACAGGAATTGAGGGCCTTTCTCGTACCTGAAGTGATTCCCTCAAAGGAGGCTTCAGAAAGAGCGAGTCTTTCCTGCCCAGAGGTGCGGGCCGGGCTGCTGTGGGTACTGCAGCTCTTAACGTGTGGTTTCCATCTTCTTTCTCCCCAGTTGGCCGGAGGAGTCATCCTCGGAGTGGCCCTGTGGCTTCGTCATGATTCGCAGACCACGAACATCCTCTACCTGCAGCTGGGGGACAAGCAGGCCCCCAACACCTTCTACGTAGGTAAGCAGCCCCTGGGGAGCAGGGTGCAGGAGCTGGCACCGCTCCCTTGGCGTTTCATCCCCGCATGATTTGTTGGGGTGCACCGTGAAAGCACAGTGTAGAGGATGGTGCTGTACTGAGAGGATCACCATGGATGAGGAACAGACTTGGCAAGGCAGTGTGATGTGTAGCTTAAAATAACTACTGCTTCCCTGATTTTCCCCAAAACGTCTATCATGTGCAGATCCAAATGTTTGTCATACGTCACCTGGGCTATGTCTGAAACGTAGACTCCAAAGTGGCAAAAAGTGCAAAAGACCTTTAATTTTGGATAGTGTTTCTGTATAGCAAATTTCCTTTGAAGTTGTTCTTGGTTATGGTCTCCTCTGCAACACGTTGGCTTCAGCAGAGGGTACATGGTTGATCTGGAAAGATGGGAGACTTGGCTGCCTGTCTTGTTTCCTCATCCCTCTCCCAAAAGGATATAAAAGTAGCTAAAGGAACAGTTGGCAGTGGAAAGTACAACTCGGAGAACAGCATGACTCATGTTCTCCAGGAGGGGCCGGTGGACCGTCTGTATGTGTGTTTAAGCTTAGTTTGATTTTATTAATATGACAGCACACTGACTCGTTGGAAGGAGAAAACCCTTGTTTTGCCCTGCTCTCCAGCGCTCTTGCTTAGGAGCAGCCATGAGCAGCTTCCAGATGGTCTCCAGCCTCCCTCGTGGGGAGGAGAGGGTGCGGGTCCCCCGGCTCTCCTGGGGCCCAGTGAGGGCTGTTTGATCTCAGATTCCTCAGATACGAGCAGTGGTGTGGAGTGCGCCTGTGCCTGCGGAATAGGAGGTTTGAGAGTCTCGCCTGTCTTGTGCATGGACCAAATGCTCCCTTGGCAATCCCGTTGGAGATTCACTCAAGTGCTGCAGGCAGTCAGGCGGCTCGGGCAGGAAGGTGCCGCCTTGCCAGGCTTTCCCGGTGCCCGGCAGCGGCTGTGCTTGGAGCCTGCTCCTTCAAAGCTGTGCTGAGCAGAAGAGCTGCCTGGATTCCTTCTAGCAGCTGTAATTTCCATTCAGTAATAGCAGCAGCGCGCTCCGTTCAGCTGCTGGCTCTTTGCTGGGGCCTTCGGGGGCCGGGATTCCTTGCCTTCTTTTCTCTTTCTTTTCCTCTCCTTTCTTCCCCGCTCTTTCTTCGCTCTCCCCGCCCTGTGGCAGCCGACGTTCCCATCGCAGCAGCGCATGTCCTGTTCCTCCCTGCTCCGGCGTCCAGCGTCCGTACGCACACAGTGTTCCCGCTCCGCACGCCTCTCGCTCCCGCGTGCTTGGGCTTGGCCTCCAGCGCTGGATTCTTCCTCACGGTCTGCTCCTTTGTGTCTGGCACAGGGTGCTTGTCCCGGGATCTGCCAGGAGGCTTTTGAAACACCCTTTCTTCTTCTTTTTTGTTTGTTTTCCTTTTTCCCTTCCCCCTTATCGACCACTTTCCTGTTTGCTGGTGTGGGCGTCCCTGCAAAGCCCCTGCTGGCCGTGGGCAAAGGGACGCACTGCTGGGAAGCAGCAAGGATCCTGCCGGGAAGGGAGCGGGAGGAATTCCTGCGCCTGCTTTCCTTGGCCCCGGCGCCCCAGAGGCACCTGTTGTTGCCGATATTCCCCCGTCCACGAGCAGCTCCGGGGCTTTCTGCAAGAAATGCCCTCCCCCAGTGCTTTGGCATCAGGCTAGTCGTGTTTTTGGGCTCCAAGGGTTGCAAGCAGAGCTCTCCTTTGTGGGTTTTTGCCCCAGTGAGTAACATCTGATGGTGGGTGCTCCTTGCAGCCTGTGCTCTTGGCTCTGCCACTTTGGCTGTGGTCATAATGCTCCAGAAAATGGCATGTTAGCTGCTTGGCTGTTCTAAAACTGAAGCAAAACGGAGTTAGGGGTTGGCTGGAATGGCAACCATTTCTTTATTAATAGGCCAGGAACCTTGGCCTTCAGGCACTTGCCTGTATGATATCCAGAAATAGTTACTGAAGGTAGTGGCACTGTGAGGAAAAGCAGAAGGAAGAATGCTGGGGGTCTGTACATCTACCAGTTGGCCATGGCAATGTGTGTGCGTGTGTATGTGTATGTTCGGGGGATTTTTTCCTCCCTGCTTTTCATGCCAGGCCATGGCTCAGCACCAAACGGGCAGGAATAGAGAGGAATGTGGAGGAAGGCAATATTGCCCGGTGATGGGCACAGTCTGAAAGGCTGCAAGAAAAGTGGTAGGGTGAGGAGTGGTCTGCTGCTTTGCAGCAGTGATGGGGTGAGGGGCTGCAGTATTGCACCTATTATTAGGTGCAGTATTGCAGTATGGTAGCTCCTGCGTGCACTGAGTGCCGCATTGGGGAGACAGGCAGCGCCGCGGCGGCGGCAGCGTGGCTGAGAGGCACCAGCATGAGCCCCTCTCTCCTGGCAGGACCCGTCCTGAGGGACAACCGTAAGGGCAGGAAAAGAGGGTGCCGTGGGGTTAGTGGCTTGTGCTTGCCCTTTAGCGCTGAGCTGGTTCAGCAAGCAGGACTAGTGGAAACCCGAGCCAGCAGCAGGCTGGTGTTGGCACCCGGAGCCGATCCCTTGCTGCAGTCCTCCATAGAGAGCCCATTTCATGAACCTGCTGGGGCCCCTCTGGTGCCAGAGAGCTGGGCAGGAGGGCGCTCTGTGGAGTGGGCTGGAGGATCTGTAGCTGCGTCCTTGTTCCTGGGCTCCTGGCTTTCCTGAGTGCCCTGTCTCTCCCCATGTTTGCTTGTTCCCCCTGAAAACATCTGATGAGGAGCGGAGTGCTGTGGTCAGGTGTTTTTGGCCTGGCTCTCAACAGATCCAAAATAGGAAATCTGCATCCAGCTGTTAATAGCAAGCGATAAAATAAGCTGCCCGGCACGCTGACTGTCCCCGGGAGCGGGGCCAGCCGCGAGCGGGAGCACGGGAACATGCAGAGGTGGGACAGGCTTCGGCAGAGCCTTGCGAGTGGAAAAGGGGTCAATGAGTTCTGGATTTTGTTTTTTTTCCCACTCTCTCCTTGGGTTCAGTTTTTCAGCCTGACCTTTACTTTTTAATAATAATTCCTCTCCTGGCCAGTGGCCTTTTTTTTTTTTTTTTTTTTTTTTCTTTCCCCCCCCCCTCCTGAGTGCTACAGCATCGGCACTCCTTGGGAGGAGTATAAGGTTTCAGCAGGCATGCAATGGCGAATTAAATTTGGATGCTGAAGCTGTTGCTGCCACTCCCCTTCAGCACCGTCCTTCTTCTGAATGTTGCCACCCTGATTAAAAAGGCACCACCGTTTTTTTTTCTCTCTCTCCCTATCCTTTTTCTTCCATTAGCAAAAAGACTGAAAATGGTGGCAATTCTGGAAGTGCCTGACAGGCAGCCTGGGCAGCCCTGCTATGACATCCCTCAGAGAGCGGGATGTGGTGTGGTGGGGGCAGCAGTAGTGTCAGGCTAATTTTAATGCTGTGCCTTACGTCTGCTAAGCTGTGGTCTGCTGTGAGCTCCAGGTGAGATAGTTTCGCAGGGGAAACGGCTCTTGTGCAGCACTGAATCCCCGCTCTCGAGGTGCGCACGCACACTCCTTTTCAAGCGAACCGCGCCGTCCTAGGCTCCCCGCCACAGGCCGAGGGTGCCGCGTGCCCTGAGCGACACGCGTTGGCTGAGCAAGGGCTGAGGAGCAGGTTCTTCTGTCCGTAAAAGCAGCTTTTGCACCACTCGTCTCTTGGGGACTGCCTTGGGCCAAGTGGGGGTTTCACAGGGTGAGTGAGGGCTCCCTTGCGCCTTGAAGCGCCCCCGGGGTTGCTTCACAGTGCTGCAAAGGCCCTCGAAAGCAGGTCCTGACCAGCGCCTGCTTCGCTGGATCAGTGCCAAGTTCCTGATTTTGTGTTTGCTGCTGTGGCTCCTTGCTCTTTCCTTTGGGAAACTGCAGGCATCTTTTAAAGGTGGCCAGCTCCTTTATAGCATGAGATTAGGCTCAAAAGTCCTGGAATATCCCTCTGTAATTTTATCTTCGGTTTCTCTCCAACCAGCAACTTGTGGACAAGTCACATGTGCAAACAAAACAGGAAGCGTCCTTCCACTGAAGCCCTCTGCCCTAACTCAGATTAACTCTTAGATGGAGTTCCGTGCGACAGCTGTGTATGGCAAAAGGAGGTAGTAAGCTTGGTGTGAAAGCTGTATTTAATTGTAGCTCAGTCGTCTTCGTTGTACCCAGCTCCTTGTTTCCTCTGCAGACAAAGGCTGTAGTAGTTGTCCTCCTTCGCCTATCCCCAGTCCGTCACCCGCTGCTGTCACTGCGGCAGAGGAGCTCTGCCTCATGTGGCTCCTACACAACCTAGAGCTTCCAGCAGTTTGAACCAGTAGCTTCCAGAGCTGCGCCGGGTGTTCAGGCAGTAAACAGTCCCCCAGAATGTCCTCCCTCTGCATTTGGATTCTGCCAGTGAGTAAAATTTGGGGCGCATTCAGGTATCCATAGCCTGGGGCAACAGGAGCTGCTCCGGCCCATTGCAGCCTTGGCCTCCTGTGCGCTTGGCGCGTACTAGCGTCGCCCGTGCTCGTTGTGGAGGACACTGCAGACCCAGCTCTTCCTGCCACCCCTGCCCTGCATGCGCACTGATCACGCTCCGATGCTGGAAGTTAACGTCTCTTTCCTGCACGTCCCAGCCAGGCAAAACAGAGAAAATCTGTGCGGCATCTCTGCGTGTGGAAGCGCTTGGGGTGGGGTTGTGAGTACATGCCCTCGTGGGGAGTTTGGCTTGGGTCTTCGCCACACCTCCCTGCTTTGCTTTTATGCCTGAGGTGTCCTTTGCTTCCTGCAGACGAGCGGTCTTTCATCTCCCCGTGCATGCCACATCCCCCCAGGAGAGCTCTCTGTGCCTCCCAATGTTGTTGCTCCATCTGGAAGTGATTAGCAGCCGCAGAGCAGCAATGTTTTCCTTGGAAAAAGGACTGCAGGGAAGTAGAGGAAGGGTTTCCCAGTTGTCCTCTTGCGGTATCCTTGCTCTGTTTTCCTCTTCGTTTTCCCTGTGTGCCCAAGGAGGCACTATCGGCTCTGCAGGACCTGAGCTGAGGTACTTGGGGTGAGAGAGTGTTCAAGGCCACTTCCACCAGGGCTGATGGACAAAAATACCAGAGAGGCACCCCCTGCCTGGCTGGTGTGGCCACCCCTTCACCCTCCCATCCGGGATTTCCCGCTCCCTGCAAATATCTCGCCCTCAGGTCTAGAGGAAGTGTGTCGTGGTCAGGGCGTTTTGCCCTTGCAGGTGGCCTTCTTCCAAGATCCGTCCTGGAGGATGCGGAGGAGTCTCCCTCCCACCTCCCTGCGGAGGTGACAGCGACTTCCCGGATCTTTGGCCTCCACAGACCAGCAGTCGCAGAGGGATTTTCCCTTGTCCCTTGCCCAGCTGTGGATTTGTAGCATCTCTGTCCGTCGGAGTGAGAAATCAGCAGGCTGACTGCCCGGCCGCGCACTGCAGCAGGGCTGCTGCCCTCTGCCAAGAGAGGCTCGTGCGAGTGGGCGGCCTGCTCGGCGCCTTGCCTGCACTCAGCGAGGCGCCGTGGTGGGGCCAGGCGCCCCGGGCCTCTGGAGATGCGCGGGGCCGACCCGTGCGAGCCGGAGTGAGCCCGGCATGGCGCGAGACCAGCGCTGTCCTGCGCTGAGCAGCTCCCTCCCGCTTTAGAGGGCCTGTTCCCGTGCTGTGCTCATTCTTCCTTTTATTTGTTTAGAAAAAGTTCTTTTTTTTTTTTTTTCCATTTCTCAGTGGAACTCAGCAGGGATGGGACGTGGGTCTTACAGCCCTGCAGGCAGCAGCTATGTGGCTGTAGTGCCAGAATGAGTAATGACATTGAATGCTGCCTTTTTCTGCCCCTTCCCTGTTCCCAGTCCTTAGTGTCCTGTTCCCTCCTGACCTCAGAGTGGGAAGCATCCCTCCAGGAAAGCCTGGAGCTGGGAGCTGAGCTGGCCTCTCGGCTGCCTCCCGCCAGCTCCCCAAGGCTACGGTGCGGCTCCTGTGGCTCGTGCTTCTCTTCCACGTCACTTGTGGGGGCTCCACTGGTCTCGCCTAGCGCGGTGCTGCCTGGCGGCTGCGCTGGAGACGACGCCACTTGTGGCGCTGGAGACTGTGGAGCTGCGTTGGCGTCGCGCGCCTCTGTGAACATCCTGTCGGTTGCTGCTCGCTGCTGCTCCAGCTCCTGGGGCCACGCTGTGTTTCCTCACCTCTCAGGTGTTGCTTGCAACATAGGGAGACGAGCATTTCTTATGTTGAAAGCCCTGGAAAAAAACATCCTACAGATGAGCGGATCGCGACCGACTGCTTTCCCTTGCCAGGAAAAGGGCCATTTGTTCCCAGTTAGGCTCTGCCAGCTGGGAAAGGGCCCCGGGGCTGCGTGCACGGGGGCTGCGGAGCCACTGCTGCCATGGGAAAGGCGCTGCGACGCCGAGGGCGCTGGCCTTCCCCTTTGTTCCCCATGGCACTGCGGACAGGGTGTCTCCACAGGGAGATGGCGCTCCCTGTGGCGCCCGCGCCGTCACGCTGAGCATTTTGTGTTTGCTCTTAAATGAACCCCGTGGAAGAGCCCCGCTGGGCTGCTCCCCGCTGACAAGGGAGGCTTGTTTGCGCCTCCCGGCGGAGCTGGCTCTGCTCCCGGAAGCCTTCCCGGCTTTCCCC
>NW_010588868.1:195644-213390 GCF_000705375.1 Tinamus guttatus | reverse complement strand
GCTCTCCCCGGCTTTTGACCGCACAGCCCTGCTTCTCCCACCGAACCACTTCCATCCGCCAGGCTCGCGTTAGGAAATGCCAAGTGGGATGTGGGGTCAGTGGGGCTGGAAACCAGCTTGGCCGGAGCGGGATGTGGTCTGGGAGCTCCTCCAGCTCCCCTCTCTCTTCTTATCTCCTGCTCTGGTTTGCTGCGTTCATTGGGGGCTCAGCAGACCTTGTCTCCTCAGAGAACGTTGCGTTCCCTTCCCGCTCTGCAGCCACACCCGGAGCCCACATCTGCTCCCTGCTTTTACTTATGTTTCCGTAAGAGTCTCCCCAGCACTTTCCTCCTCTACTGGGCTGGGTTTGTGTTTTCACTAAAGTATGAGACAAGCAAAATCAATTTGGATTATTTGGGGAGGAGAGCTTGTCTGGGCAGCTTGGCAAACTGTGCGATCTGCTTCCCTTCATTTTTTTTTTCTGTCTCTTTTTTTGGTGATAGTCACTGTTATTCAGTGTTGGCTCTGGCAAGGAGTTGGCAAAGCATTTGCAGGGAGAGAATTAGGATGCCGGCACCTGGTTGTCTGTCGGGAGGGTCTGGACAGGCTGTCTGGAATGGGATTTCAGCAGATGTTTTTTGTTCTGTGTTTTCTTTCTTTTTTTTCCTTTTTTTTTTTTTTAAAAAGCTGCGCAAACACCAACAAAACACAAATATAGAGAGACATCCGAAAGACTGCTATAGCACAGCAGACGCTTGTTTCCTCTTAGTCACCTCCGTCAGCTGAGGTTCTTGCTGGGCTTTGTATCTCCTAGTTTTCAGGCGGAAACTTTTAGTTGTCCTGATGATCTCCTAGCTATTTGTTCAGATTTGGAAGTTGCCTCAATGTTTATTTTAAAGAATGGGAGAACCAAGTCTTTTACTCTTCCAAGAGGTGAAATGGTTGTTGCGGTGCCAGCAGCATCGTGCTGCTGAGTCACCAGATCCGTTGCATCTACTCGTCACCCAATGACCAGTTTGAACGTTGACTTCTGCAGCCGTTGAAGCGCCCTTGCTCCCAGCTGAGCTTTCTGTCTTGATGATAAAAGGAGGGGAGAGTTCACAACCTGCTGCACTTGGGTGATCAAAACTGCATTTCCTGCAGAGATCCCTTGAGATCAAAACTCAACTGAGCCATCCAGGCCTGTAAAATATGCAAATCTTGACCTGTTTTGGGTTGAAAACTCGCTGCCAACAGTAAGACTGATAAAAGTTGGAGAGGGAAGAGCTGGTTCCTGAGCGTTGGCGTATTTTGGTGATAATAAGCAGGCATTTTCTTGGAGAGATCGCTGAGGATACGTTGTTCTTCTTGAAGCGGCAATTATGCAGCTCCTGGAGTCCTGTGCGGGTGTCTGTGGAGCTGGCAGGTGTCCAGCAGACAGCCTGCGCTTTACGGGATGCCTTAATGCCTTCCCGCCGCCCCCGGCCCTCGGGAGCCTCCTCGCCACGGCCGCCTGCCTGCGCGGGCTCTCGGCCAGCGCCCGGCGGGTGCGTGCTCGCCGCTTCTCCTTTCACTGTCCGCCACGGCGCGGTTTTAGCCACTGGGGCAAAACCAGTTCAGGCAGCTCCGCATAACTGCCACCACTGGCCTCTCCTTTTCAGGAAATTTCCACTTTATCTTTCCCTCTTCGTGCGCCTCGGTGCAAGGCACTGTTGTCCCTCTTTGCCTTCATGGCCAGGTGGTTGCTGAATGGCAGCTCCCAAGCTGCTCTTTGGATCCATGGGTGCCACGTGCGCCGTAGTGGGTCCCTTTGGTAGCGCCAGAAGGTGCAGCTGGTCCCTCCTGCCGTGGCGGGTGACGGGAGGATGTCACCGGTCGCGAGTCCCGCTGGGTTTCGCAAACTGGAAGTTGCTCCTGGGTCAGCCGGCTCCATTGTGCCTCGGCTTCCCCTCCATCTGGTTTCCTCCCTCTTGCCGCCGGCTAAATATAGCGGGAGGCTTTGTGCGAGTGCCCCGCGGGCGGGAAGCGCCGTGCTGGTGCGAGCGGGGTCCTGGCGCGCAGGCCGCTTGCGCCGTGTCTCTGCGCTGTGTTTGGCCAAGCTCGCCGCCACCTTCATGCTGTGCTACGGTGTCAGAGTGCCTGTGGCTTGTGTTTCCAAATGAGAGGAGTTGAACGAGTAAAAGTTAGACCGTCCCCAAGCTTGACCTACCCCTATAGAGTTTTGGAACTAGTTGAAATTATTGTGTCCTTTTTTTTTTTTTTCTTTTCTTTTTGAGGGTTTGCACTGGTTTAACCTCCCTCTTGGCCAAGTCAGCAGGGCAGTCAGTGTGGTGTGCTCTTTAGACTTTGCTCTGAAAAGTTACAAAATTAAGAGAAATCTTTTTTAAAAAATCAACATGGTACCTATGTAAAGGCAGGTTTAATCTTGGGCTTCGTTTGTACTTCAGTTTTTATTTGTAAGGGGGAGTTGACTGACCGATAACTTAAAAAAAAAATTTGACTTGTAGCTAAATAAAAGCTTTAGTTTCAGTGCCTCTTAGGAAGATTCCCTGAATTGCTGTTAAGTTCCAGATGCTTAATATATATTTATTCAGATTCTGTTTGTTGTTTCAGATTCAGATTCTCATTGTCCTGAGACAGACATTGTCCTCACATTGTCCTGTTGCCTTTTTTTTTTTTTTTTGGCTTTTTTTTGTTGCTGTTGTTGCATGTGAAGTTGCTATTGAAGGGGAGGCAGACCTCACTTAAAAAACCCCTGTACTTTAGAACATGAATTTACATATATGCTATGTGAAACATTAAAAAAGGAAAGCTCTATTTTCAGAAAAGGAAACAAACTTAACTGAGCCACTGGTGTTTAGCCATTAAGGTTGGTAGGGGACTAGAGCTAGCAGATCTGAAGCCTTGTGCTAAGGGTTGTCGGTTTTTTGGTTTTGCTTTTTTTTTTTCCCTCTCCTAAGTAGCCTTTCATTCCTTTGCTTTTTTTCTGCCTTCCCCAAATGCCCAGTTTCCAAGCTTTGAACTAGTTATGGAGTAAGTTGACTGAGCAGTATTAATAAGTTGGGGGAAAAATACCTTCCTTTTTGTAGAAGCTATAAAAAAGAGACTAATCTAAGTTATATTTAATATGATGCTGAAGCAGTGCTTTTCCCTTAGTCTTGTCACTTGCCTGTCTTTAAAACATGCTCAAGAAATACAAATACTTAATATAAGGAAACCATTAGCCTTATTGTTAATTTGAATAAATATATTAACCGACTGCTTTTATCACCTCTGCTCAAGGATTTAAAATAGAATCCGATGGGAACTGGGTAGCACCCGCACTCAGGACATGCTAAAGCCTTTGTCTTCCTCACCTTTGTCTTCCTCGCTACACCCTTTTCCTATTATTGATCCAGCTCGGGGGATATCCGGTGGCTTGGGGAGGAGGATGGGCTTTGGGTGGTGGTTGTTTTAAGTTTCAGTAGGTTCCTTAAGAGCTCAGCACAAGTCTTGGACTCCTGGTTTCCATCACGTTGAGGCCCACGTGGTGCATGCTGTGCAGACAGTGTGGGTGCTGTGCCCCAGCAGCAGAATGACTGGGCAGGGGGCGCTTCTGCAGAGGGAGCACCGGTGGACAAATCCACCAAAAAATGGGTGGATTCCTCCGAGGTGATAATAGTCATTTTAGAGGGAGGGATAATAGGGCTGCCCTGAAATACAGCCTGAACTGAAGCAACGATTGATCATTTCCATCAACAACACTTACATGTTGTGCAAGAACTTCAGTGTCAGTGGAGGAGAGGGGAGGAGCAAGAAATAGAGCAAGATGATGTGGTTTTCTCTGCTGCTGGAAGCCCACGCTAGGTCTGCAGCCCCCTCTGCTTCTGTGTCTCCTGGGCCTCAATTCTGCACACCTGTAACGAGCTGTTGCAGGGAGCCAACACGTCTGGCTGGGCGCCTGGTTCTGCAGTAACGTGTTCGCCTCTCGCTTCCCCTTGCAGGGATCTACATCCTGATCGCCGTTGGTGCCGTCATGATGTTCGTGGGGTTCCTGGGATGCTACGGCGCGATTCAGGAGTCTCAGTGCCTTCTGGGAACGGTAAGAGGCGCGAGCTGGCCTGGTACCGAGCCACCCGACTGGTGCTTGTGTGGTACGCGCACCCCCGTGGTGCTAAACTCAGAAGCAGGAAAGGTTCCTTGCAATATTGTGGTGAGGGTCGAGATAAACCCTGGAAAATCGATTCCCGAAGGGCTGCAGGCACCGCAAGGAGAGGCAGCAGCTTGGGATTCCCGGCATGGGACCGTCTTAGCAATTGTACAAACTGCAGCCACAGCAAAAGCCTTCGCCAGAGGGGAAGGGAGACCCATTGGTTTAAAGCAAGTTCCCACATGTGGTCCAGCTTTAAGCAAGTTTCCAGCCTCCTCTGGCTTCCCACAGCCCCTTGGCAGCAGCAGGCAGGGCAGCCGGCCTCGCGGGAGGGAGAAGGGACTCTTGGTGTGGGCTTTGTGCGAGGTGCCCTGTGGGCACTTGCATCCTGGCGCCCTTGGAGCGGGCCCATGTTAGTGGGTTATGTATTTTTTTGTTTAATTCTCCTCTGCCCCCTCCCATCATGGAGCTGTCTGCAGAGCTTTCGTGCTTGGGAAGGCCAGAAGTTGCAAAAGCCTCTGAAAAACCCTCCAAACAATAAAAATAAGAAAGGAAGAGGGTAAATTAAAAAAACGTGGGACAGTGCTTGGCTTTTTTGAGTTGAAAATTTGTTTTGTGGTGGAGAGCAAGCTGTGGGTGCCGACCAGACTGGGAGAAATGGAGCTTCCCTCCTGACTCCTGTGCTCGCCGTGAGCAGGTTGCTTCACCTCTAGGTGCTTCTGATCAGCGTTCACAGGGGGTTGGTGCAAAGGGGGAAGCTCCAGGACCCTCAGAGCAGCCACATTGTCTGCAGAAGCACAGCCGTGTCCCTGCCTTGTAAAAGCTGCATCTTGGCTGTGCGGCAACCCGGGAGCAGAGCTAAATCCCCACGAAATTACGTCCCCGAGACTGCAGTAAATAAGGCCCCCTTTGCTGGAGGGTGCCCACTGCAAGAGTGGGCCCTAGTGCTTAGACAGGGAATGACACAGACGTGCACCCACTGCGTGGGGACCTGCTTCCTCAGAGGGAGGTGGGACCCAGTTCCCCAGAGGTGCTCCCCGTGTAAGCAGGAGTTAGGAGTTAAAGTCCTTTCTTGCAGGAGGTCAGTAGTCCCATTTCCATTTTTTTTTAATGTAATATCCCCTGTTCTTGCACACAAGAACGTGTTCTGTCATGTTCCCGCCTCTTTTTTTGTCTCTACTTTTATGGCAACTCTGACCAACCTGGGGGTTCCCAGAAAGAAGTTGAGGGCAGTGTTGTCACGGCGGTAACATGGGCTACGTGGAGCTCACCCATCCATGCTTTCCTCCTTGACTCTGATGTATGAGCTTTAAAGCTTGCCCTTTCCAGTCAAACAGAATCATAAAATGTTCCCGGGGTGTGAGCAGAAAGCTGGAGGAAGGCTTTGGGATGGCACAGAGGAGGAGAAGTTTTATGATTGCAGCAACAGGGTGGGGCTGTGGGAAAACATCAGAATTAGTGTTTATGCAAAAAACTGCAGCAATCTTGCAGGGCTGTGAAGGCCGAGAGTGCCGGCCATAAATCATGCCCAGGCGCCCCGCTGCTCCTCAGCATCTGGAATGTGCTTTTAACCCTGCGCTGGCAGCTCCCATCCCCAGAGCATCTGAAGGGGAGCGGGAAGCTTGCTGCATGTTCTGCAGCCACACGAAGAGGAGCCATTTGTCTGTTGGTGCAGGCTGTCCTCATACCTGCTCCCCTTCCTCCCTGTGTTGGAAAATACTCTACAAAGGCCTGCTTAAAACACAGCAGCAGGATTTGGACATGGGACATGGACATTATTTGGGCAAAATGTGTCTGCATGAGAGAAGATGGTTTGAAATCAGGCAACACTTTACTTTGATCCTTTATGAAGTGATATATATACTCCAGCATACCCACCTTATTGCTTCTTTTGCATATAGCCAAAAATATAAAATGTCCTTCTCCTGATTTGTCTTCACAGTTCTTTACTTGCCTAGTGATCCTGTTCGCCTGTGAAGTTGCAGCTGGAATTTGGGGTTTTGTCAACAAAGACCAGGTACAATGACTCTGAAACCTGAGTTTGTGGCCCTGGGAGGCTGGATGCAGCCATAGTGGATCACTGAAGAAGCTGTAGTTAAGCTCTTGGACTGAGACATGGGATTCTGGACGAGCTGTGTGACCTGAGCAGGTTGCTTAGCTCATCTTGGCCTGTCAAGTGAACCCTAAATGTGAACGTGCGATGACAGAGACTGCCTCTTATGGTCTGTAGTGCCATGCCTGGAATAAGGATCACGGGGTCTCACTGGGGGATCTGCTAGCTTTACCACATTGTCAGGCACAGCAGGAGTTGCTACTTGTATGAGGCTGTGAAGTAAAGCCATCCGCCTGTCCTAGGTGCCAAGGGGAGGAGAGAAGGGGATTTCTAGTGCTTGGAGGATCTCTGGCAGTAGGAAATGTTGGCTTTAGTAAGGAATGTGAGTCAGCTATGTCAGCAGGCACTGGCCTGCTCTGCTTTTCAGTATGCCTAGGCCCCAGCTGACCAGCTCGGTTGGGAAGGGCAGCCCCCTCGCGTGACTGCAGCAGACGGAGCTGCTCGGCGGCTCCCGCGTGGGCCGGGGGCTCCTTCCCAGCTGCTCTGGGGAGCTGCTCAACCTGTCTGGAGGGGAGCGCCTCACACGGGTGCTAACTGGGGAATCAGAGACCAAGACCCCCAGTGAGGAGGGGTTACAGTGTGCTTGAGGCTGGGAAGAAGGCGCTTGGGTGACAGCAGAGGACACCCTCCTCCCCTGCCAGGTGGGGCCTGACCCTGGTGGATGAGTGGTGGATGAGGGGAAATGACACCTGCCCTCACAGCTGCAGTGATACCCCTTGGGGAGGGTAGTCGTATCCCAGTGAAGGCTGCTTCATGAAATTGGGGCAGTCTTGCTCTGTCTCCAGTTTCCTGAGGTAGTTTAGATGCAGGGAGGGAAGCAAAAAGTAGGATTCATTTGTCCCTGTACCAGAATCAAATGATTTGAGCGGAGAGTACTGCTGTCCAAAACAAAACTCTGGAGCAAGAATGGAGGAAGCGTGGGATAATTGATTGAAATTGCTCTGCTTTTTTTACTGCAGTTTCTTTTTCATTTGCTAATCTAGCATGCACTGCCAAGAGCAAAGGTTCTGGAAAGCACTTTCCCTTTTGTACTTAGTTATATTTATTTCATCTGCTTCTCTTGCATTCCCTCCTTTCCCTTGTCTCTCAAATTATTGGGAGCTGTTAGAGAAGTCACAAGTTCAGCTGTTCTGAACTTGATTTTTTTTTTCTTTTGCTCTGTGGAGCAGAGGCATGATCCCCCGTGAGAGGCTGCAGCTCATGCGGGGCAGGTGGCAAAGTTAGAGCATGGCCGAGATTACTCATGAAGCCATTTACAGGGCAAGGATCCATCTAGGGTCCCAGCAGGAGTTTGAAATCTGCCTGGAGCACCTGAACTTCCTGACCTGCCCTCCGTCCAAGACGGGCTGCAAACTGAGGTGCCCGTATCTACAAACTTCCTCACTTACCCATCCAGGTTCCTCCTGGCTTCCATGCCGTGTCCTTCCTCTGCATCCCCGTAGGAAGCCACATGCCCTCCTGCTTCATTTCCAGATATACTGTAGGTCAGAACAAGCTGTTTCTGGGAGCGGTAACAAATCTGTGAAGTCTGAGGACTCTCTCGGATCTTGTGGTTCATCATCCATGGCTTGGCTGGCTTTGCCTCTATAGAGAGCCCAAAGCATTTGAATAATGTTGGCTGAAACCTGCTAGCTGGTGAATGGGTTTCTTAAAATATTATGGAGAGGAACTATTAAGAATTTAATCCTTATGGAAGAAAGGTCTTTTTTACTCATCTGTGTAAATAATCGGGGTCCAAATCCGTTAAAAACTGCTTATCAACCTGTGAGAGATGTTAGAGAGAGCCTGTCTTCAGGCACATAGAATCATAGAATGGTTAAGGTTGGAAGGGACCTCTAGAGGTCATCTAGTCCAACCCCCCTGCACACGCAGGGTCACCTAGAGCACGTGGCACAGGACTGCGTCCAAGCGGGTTTGGAAGATCTCCAGAGAAGGACATTCCACAACCTCTCTGGGCAGCCTGTTCCAGGGCTCTGTCACCCTCACTGTTCCTCACTGTTAAGAATTTTTTCCTTAAGTTTGCTTCAGTTTGTGGCCATTACCTCTAGTTCTGTTGGAGGCCACCAGTGAAAAGAGGCCAGCACCATCCTCCTCACTGCCTCCCTTGAGGTACTTGTTGACACTGATTAGATCCCCTCTCAGCCTTCTCTTCTCCAGGCTGAACAGGCCCAGCTCCCTCAGCCTCTCTTCATAGGGCCTCTGATCATTCCAGGCCTCTGATCATCTGCGGGCTGGGTTTGCTTGTTGTCCTCTGGTTAAAAGGGACTTTTTTTTCCTGCCTTCCCTAGATAGCCAAAGACGTGAAGCAGTTCTACGACCAAGCGTTTCAACAAGCGCTCACGGCAGAGCCGGACGGCAACAACGGGAAGGCCGTGGTGAAGACGTTCCATGAAACGGTGAGATGCTGGAAGCCTTCCGGCGCGCTCTGCGAGGGCCACATGCAGCTGGACAAGGGGACCGCTGAGGAGCGGCATCCCGCATGCTGCAAAATTACAGTCACAAACGGACATGCAAAATCGCTTTCTGCGTGTCAGCTTGCAAGGGGTGAAGAGCAACCTCCCCGCAGAGCAGGAGGGAGCAAGCTGGAGCTGCAAGGTCCTGGGCCAGGAGTGAAGACAGCTCTGAAACTTTTGATGCTTAGGATTGAGCTGGGACAAAAAAGTGTTAACAGCAAAGGGCTTCCTGCTGCCTGTTCTCCCAGCTTTATGTAGAAATCTCTACTTTAGAGGAATTTTGTGTAGCAGTGGGACACAAGAGTGTGGGAGAAAGGAGAAGAAATGGGGGTCAGGAAAATGAGCAAGAAAACTCTGAGTTAAAGCACATGACGACGATATGTTTGAGTTAACCTGTGGAGTTTGCTGTTCTTAGATGACAAGTAACAGAGCTTCATCACCTTAAATTATTGTCCTTTGTGCTGTGCTACGGAGCCTGGCCTGAGCTTTAATTAAGTTGCTTTTCATTTGCCCCGGTACCCCTGATTAAGTAAAACTCAACGGAAGAAAAAGGCTGCTTTGAGGAACTAATTCCAAGAGAACAGGAAGCAAATCTCTGGAGAGGGCAAGGCCGGACATATGTATTTGCAGTTACTGCAAGAGGCAGCCACACTGCATACAAATAAAAAAATGCATTCAGAGAGTTAATTCCTTCCTCCCTCCTTTCTTTTCTTCTCCTCAAGTTGACTCCTAGTCGCGGGTGGAGGGAGCGCTGCGGAGGGCGCTTGCAGGGCTGCTAATGCTGCTTTTCCTCTCCCTATGTAGCTGGACTGCTGCGGTCCTGATTCTGCAATGGGAGTTATCACTCCCTTATGGAAGGAAGAACTCTGCCCGAAGGACTTCTTGCTGAAAGCCTTTCAGGTAGGCACAGCCGGGTTTTGCTCGGCGCAGCTCTGGGGAGGAAACTTGCCTGCACGGGAATCAGTCCGCTCACTTTGCTGAGGAGAAGGGGGAAAATGAGAGATTTTGAAACCTGTCCTCCTGCTTCTTCCACCTTGGCACATCCCTGGGCACATCCCAGGTTTTTTGGTTTTGTTTTTCTTGGGATCTTTGGCTTTTACTCCTAGTTGGTTTGGGAACAATTCCTGAGATGAGGATTAGCAGTTAAATCAAATTTAGTAAGCATGGTGGTGATGGGTTTACAGTCAGACTTGATGATCTTAAAGCTCTTTTCCAACTAAAATGATTCTATGATTTTACGAACTCTGCTTTTGCGTGGCACCACCTGACAGAGGGATGGTTGTGGGAAGAGCAAAGGAGCAGACATCTACGGAGGGTTAGGGAAAAACAGGCTTCCTAACATTGATTGTTCTATGCTTCAGTTGCACGCAAACTGTCACCAAAAAATTGACGAGCTGTTCTCCGGGAAGCTGTACCTGATTGGTATTGCTGCCATCGTGGTCGCCGTGATCATGGTAAGTGTGAGCGTGTGGGACAAGGGTGTTAGGGAGAAATGAGGCCAAGGAAATGGTGCAGGACCACGGGGTGTCCTCATCTGTAGTGGGGAGGAGGAGGTGGGATTCCCTCGCGTGACAGACCAAAGGCTCACGGGTGGCCTTGTGTCTCCTTGCAGATCTTCGAAATGATCCTGAGCATGGTGTTGTGCTGCGGCATCAGGAACAGCTCCGTGTACTGAGGTGTGAGAGCCGAGGAGGGGAGGGGACGGGACGGGGGAGCAGGGCGGACGGCGCTAGAGGGGACCCCAAGTGCCACCAAGTGACCAGGAGACATTTCAACAAAAGACAAAGAAAACTGTACATAAATACTTCCAATATTGCCATGCAGTACTTACCATTTTTATTTTGAAGTACTTTTTTTTTTAATAAATAAAACTTTCCCGTATCCTTGTGGCTGAGTTAGTTACACATCAGTTTTGTGTGATAGGGAAAGCTGCTTTAGCAGGAGTTTTAGTCCTCCCTACCCTTTCTCCATCAGCAAAAATCAGAGATGATATTTGTGGAGGATGTACAGAGCAGAAGGCTGCAACCTGTTATCAGAAATCTTTCCCTTGATTTTTGTTCTCTTTTTCAATACTGACTTTTGTATGTATATATATATATATATACACACACACACACATATAATTTGAAGCAAGATTTAGCATTTTTTTTTGTTCAGTTGTTCTCATCTTTTTCCTCCCATCACCCCAGCTCCCTGGTGCTTCAAGCTCTAGGTAGGCAAGTCTGGCTGTAACTGCCTGAAGCCTGGTAGGAAGGAGGGGGAACAGCCCCAGGTGAGATGTACCCAGCGGGTACAGGGAGGGACTGTTCCTGGCAAACCTTTTGGCATTGCTAGATCAACAGAACATCTAATTTTTCAGCCTCAGAAGAGTGGGGATGTTCTTGGGTTTATGTTTTCTTCTGGGGCCGGTAGCTTTATAAATTGACTCGTTTACATGACTCATTACATTAAAGGGTCGGTGTCTGGGGTGGATTTAATCTTGGAAAACTAAGTAACTTTTTTTTTTTTAAAGAAAAAAAAACTTCCTTGAATGTTTCTTGATAGACATACTATGTTTTTGGGAGAGTCTAGTACTGTACTAAGTTTTCAGCGTTATGCTAATACTTATATACAAATGATATTGGGGAAAAAAAATCTTTAAAAAAGTCCTTAAGCTTAAAAATAATACATTTATATTATACAGGATGACTTTTGGGGATTCCCTGCCATATACATACACATTTAAAATGTAATCTTGACATCACTTTCTTGCTCAGTGCAATTGCCCTTGCTTGTAGCATTTTGTCCCACACACTAGCATATTCCAGGAAACGTTCATGGTGTTGGAAAAAAAAATGTTTAAGACCTTCCATTCTCACTGATATTAAAAGAAGGAAATCAGCTTATCAAAGCAAGGGAATATGGGATTTTTCGATCCAGGGCACTGGAACACTTTCTTGTGACCCTGCTATGCTTTGACTGCCAGTGGGATGTATGTGGCTTCTAGCGTGCGCCACCCTGGCGAGGTAGGGGCACAGCTGTCACTATGTACATAGAGGGGTAGAGTGACCCAGGTCTTCTGTAACAGAATCAGAGTGTCTCTAAAAAGATGATCTATATGTATAGTTCTATAGATATATATTTTTAAGCAAAGCCTTTTCCTTTCTTTATGGGCACTAGCGCTGGGAATGGTAGCCTCTTCCAGCTCCTGGCCACAGTGAAGCAGATGAGGGGAGTTAAAACCTGTGATCACCTTCCTCACTTCAGGAATATTTCTGTTTCTTAAAGTGTTTTGCTCTCCCCCTCACCTTAAAGTTAGTACTCAGGACACCAAATCGGGTAGGGAGAAAGACCTATATTCCTCGTGAGTGAGCACGTTGTCCGTGGCACGTGGGTACCACAGCCTTTGCCAAAACAGGAGAGGAAATTCCTGCACTGGGGCAAACGGATCCCTTCAGAAGCTTTTTTCCCCTTCTACTTGTCCCTTTCCTGCTCTTGTCTTTTAGTATATAGGGCCTTTAAGAAGTATATAAGCGCATATACATATATATATATATATATATATCAAGTTGTGCTAAGTAAGGGGAGGGAGTGCTTCAAGAGACCTTCAGTTCCAGGGGGTTGGACAAGAAATGATTCAGCCTTAGAAACAGCCTTAAAGCAACACTGCCCTGAATGTCCACTTGGTGCACGTTGAGAACGCGACGCAGTTTCACGGGAGGTAACCTCTCCCCCTGCTCCCCAGAGCACGTCCTTCAGGCCATCTACTCTGTTATGTGGCTATAGGTATATGCATCACCCAAGCATGTGTGTTTACATATACGTGCATCAGGATTGCTAGCATACAGAATGGATGTGTAACTTACCGCCTTTTTTTGTTGACTGTTGATAAATGTGTATAAATATGCCATTAAGCATTTCAATTCTGTTTTTCTTCCTTATACTGTATTTTTGATATTGTTCAGTATTCAGTTGATGCTGTGTAAGTAGCTGAGGCTCTGTTTGAAGAGGGACGGGGTCTCCCTGCAAAGGACTCAATGAGGGTCAGGCACGTCTGGGCATTGCAGCTTCGAGGGCCTGGGTTGTCCTGCGCAGGAGTGATGGAGAGAAAGTGCTTCTTGGAGAGGTCTGAGGGCCTGGGAAGGGAGGAGAACAGGATGTTTGCTCAGCCCATGTCCCGCCTGGGTGGGTTTTGCTCCCTGGCCCCTATCGTGGGTGACTAATGACGCTTGCGGTGAGCGCTAGGTACATGCTGTGGGCACTTGGGCACAGGGAGAGGACCTGCCCAGGGGGGCGGGAGGTTGTTTTGCAGCAGGAGTAACACTGTCTTGGGGGTGGTTAGCTGAGAGTCCCTGTGTCTGACTGTGCAGTTGTCAGTTGGAACAGGGATGGGTCGGGAAGGAGAGAGGAAGAGACTGTGTTGTGCAAGAGTGATGACGTAGCTGAGGAGCCAGCATGAAAACACATCTCACATTGGTCTTCTCTAGCCTGTGGCAATAGATCTGAGCTAAAACAGGCAGAGGCTGCCTTGCCCTTTAGCAAGTTCTCAAGCTGCGGAAGTGCCAGAGCTCTGCAGCCCGTCAGGCCCAACGCTCGCTGAGGTGAAGGGGAGAAGCCACAGGGCGGTTTGGGCTCCTTGTCCCTCCCTGGTGCTGTACTGCACAACTGTGCCTGTGTGTGCACAGCCGGGCCCCGTCCTGCCCTCCCTCTCCAGGGACACAATTCCCGGGTCAGGAGACCCCTGCACACACGATTGCAAACCCGAGGGGGTTGGGGAGAGTGAGCTGGCCAGGTCTGAGTTCAAAGACCGCAGCGCGAGGTCAAACAGAGCCGCTGACAGCTTAACTGAATGCTCGGGCTTCTTCCCGCCTGCGGAGCATGCCACAGAGCAGTGTGTTTAACTTCCTTCTGCCTTTATTTTTTTTAAAAGAAACCAGACAAAAAGTCCATTTAATAAACGTTTCTCATAGTGTGTACAGTGTGATGAGCCGCTGCACTCCTCCACACAGTTAACTTCAAGGCCGGGGGGAGGCGGGCAGGCTGGAGGGCGGCTGCTGTGGCGCCAAGGGGAGGCGAGCTTGCTGCTGCCGCAGGAGAGCCCTCCGTGAGGGAAGGGGGGCACGGCTGTGGGGTGCCAACGTGCGCTGCACAATCTGGCAACGGTGCTGGCATTTTGGGGTGGAGGGAGGGGGCGCTGTGGTGGCAGCACTGTGTGCGCAAGGGGCTTCTCTTCAAGCGCCAGAGAACAGCCCCCACCATCCTCTGGTGCCACTGCTGTGGCCGCCGCCTTTCTCGGCCCTGTCTTGGGCACCTGGCTGCGCTCGTGGCCGGGGTGTCCAGAGGTGGCCCCAAGGCGAGGGAGGGCGCGTGGGGTGAGGGAGAGCCACGTTCGGCTCCCCGGGGGAAGCCAGGCGCTCCCAGCGGCTGAGCCCGTGCCAAGAGGCTGTGCCCAGCTGCTGTTCGCTCACTTGTTCACCTGCATGTTAACGGAGTCGGCCATAATGACTTCTGGAAATAAAGTGGTATTTAAAAATAATAAAAAGAAACAAAACCAAGCCCCTTGGTGGTGGATTTTTAATGATGTGTTGTCAGAGCTTGTTTCTTTCCAATGCGGATGGGTTTCTGCCACATTTTCCAGAAGAACAGCACCAGCACAACGTCGGCTTTAGGTGGTGCAGTCCTTGGATGACTCTTGAGGCGGTTTCCCGTGGATAGGATGTTCTTTGCCTCCTGCCTCAAAGCATCTGGGTCGTGGTGCTGTTTTGTTGGCCCAGATGGAGACACGGTTATTCCTGCCTCTTCAAAGCAAGCATGAACACAACATGAGTCGCTGTCAAACGCAGGCTGTTGTTCATCAAGGAGACGAGTGAAAGTGGAAGCAAAGTGGCAATGTGCGGCGCCCGGCGTCAGTGTGCAGGGCAAGAGCAGGGCCTTGGGACATGGACTTCCAAGTGTAGCTGGGTTCCTGCCCCCCCAGCTCGGCTAAACGCAGTCCCCTCTGTCAGCACCGCAGGTCCCAGCATCAGCTCTGACGTGTTCAAAGGCAGTGCTCGACGTGAGATGGCGGCAGAGGAATTGCTGAACCAGGCCCCTCTGCGGTGCTGCTGAGTGAAGACACCAGTTGTTCCTGGAAAAGAGCAGCCCCGATGTGCAGGAGCATGTGAGGCCGCATGGATAAAGCCCTGGGAAGCGAGAGAAGGGAAAGGAGGGGTGGGTGGAAAACTTGCAGCCCGTTTGTTCTCATATTACACTAACAGTCCCTTGCGCTTTTCTTCTTTTTAACTTTCTTCTTTGGAGGCCTACAAAGCTTTGTAAGGGAGGAGCAGTCACTAAAGACTTTACTGTAGGCTTCTGACTCCTACAAATATTTTTGTGCCTTTTTTCACGTCAAAGAGTAATTTTTACAGAAAACTTAAGTATGATTTTTTTCCCCAAACTATAGCAAATTAGACTTTTTTCCAGTTGAATTTTCTCACTTCCTCTTAAAAAAAAAAAAAAAAAAAAAAAGTCTGAACTGTTTCTCCTTTTAAGTGGAAGTCTGTGGGTTTTGTTTGCTTTGGCCAGCCCTACCTCATAAGCTGACTCAAGTCTGCTTTAAAAGTAGCAGGTTGTCTAATTGTTTCCTCCTAAGACAGTTGGGATCAGCGGGGAAGGTATAAATGGCTGTGTCCCTTCCTTTAGAGGTTGTGTAAGCTCTGACCAGCTCCTGCAACATCCCCACAGAGGGAAAATTGAGCCAGCCCTCCCAACGGGGAGCCGCTCGAGGCGGGCGTTACTTTGGAGTAGGGTCCCCCTTCCCTCCCTGTCAGCTCCAGGGTGGGTGACAAAGAGCCCGTTATGCAGCGGCTGTGTCCAAATTCCCAGGTATTCAGAGGAAACTTCTGAAGTGGAAAGAAAAAAAAAAATCTTTGGTTTAGCTTCAGTGTTTGACAAAGGCAACTTGGAGAGCCCAGAGTCACTTGCATAACTACATGTGCATTAGCGGTAAAGATCCAGGTTGGAAACCAAAAATGTCCAAGCACAAACCTGCACAGTTGAGCAAAAGGTGTGTTGTTAATCCAGTGCATTTTCCCCTGATCCCTCTGCCGCTTTCAACCCAGGCAGCCTCAGATTACCTGGCAGAGGGCACCTTTGCAGTGGGAAGCTGGAGATTGACCGGTGGAAGCTGGATTGACCGGTGTTTCCCCACTTGGTTTTAGACAACCCAGCTCAAAGGCCAGTGTTTGCAAGTAACACTTCTAATTAAAGGCTAACTACTTTTATTTTATTTTTTATAAAATGTTTCTTGGCCCCATGTGCGTAGGGCATTAACATGTTAGAGCACAGCTCATGCATCCTGTTATGCTTGGGGAGTCCCTCCAGCAGGGTGGAGTGGTGTTAAATGCAAAGCTCTGCATTTGCTACAAAGTAACGTCAGTCAGCAAAGCATGTACAGGTCATGTTTGAACAGGAGGTTTGGGGAGTTTTAGAGGTTTGTGTTTGATTTTTTTAAAAAAAATCTATCCTAAAGGCACTCAACCGGTTCAAACAACCTCTTTCTGCCCTTCTCAAATGCTGTTAATATTAAACATACTGGGGCCAAAGCTAGGAAAGAAAGAGGCAAGAACTAGAAGGCTTTTTAGTAAATATATCCTGTAGCTAAATCAAAATGAACAGAGCTCCCCAACTATTCTGTTTGATTTTAAAAAATCAAAGAATCAAAGAATTGCACGGCACAATAATGTGGTCCTACGCGCCTCCAGCTCGTGGCCGCTGGCTTCCTGCGGGCACCATCTCACAGAGGAGCCCAGGCGGTGGCGGGACGCAACGCAACGCTCTGGTCGGGTGATTTCCCGCCCCGCAGCTCAGAGCTGCGGTCCGAGCACCGCTCCTCTTCGGGCCGCCTTATTTCGTACTGGCTGGAGGAAAACGCTTTTCCATCTGTTCATCCTCAGGGTCTGACTCATTATTTTTATTTCAGCTGTCGCCAAGCAATAGCAAAAAAAAAAAAAAAAAAAAAAGAAAGAAAGAAAAAAACCATCACGCCAGTATATCCCCCCGCCAAACAGCGCTGTCCTGGCTTGCCAGAAAAGGCAGCTCTCCCCAGCTCTCTGCAGTGAGCGGTGCTCAACTTCTGCAAAAGGCTGGAAGGAGAAAACGGTGCCCACCACTTGCTGACCTTGGCCATCAGCAGAGCCTCCCCATACCTGCTGCTGCCCATCTGCTAAAGACCCTTCGCCTCTCTTCCTCCCTCTCTCCAGCCAAGAAAACATTTTAATGGCTGTGACCACCCTATCTAGCTAGCTATATATCCATGTGTATATATATCCACCTCCAGAACTGAGGATGTAGAACTGCAGCATAGCTCCAGCCAGATGAAAGGCAGTTTGTGCTAACCTGGCTACGGCTGCCAGACGTATTCCGAACACGGTGCTTGTCCCATCAATTACTCATTCCGCAAGTTACTGCAGCGAGCAACGCTCCAGAAGGCAAAAATGTGTGTACATACACACATATATTTAAAAGCTGACAATGAAAATGGCTTCAGTTTATTTTACTTAAGACTCTCAGTGAGGCCACTTCTAAGATGCATCCTGTGGGACGTAAATTTACCCTTGGGCAGAGAAACGGGGGGTGAACAAGGTTTGGGGTGCGGTGGAGAGAAGGGTGGTGAAACCCAACAGAGCTCAGCCCCCTTCACGGGCACTCATTTAGTAACATTAACATGAGAGCCCACAACCCCACTGCTCACTGTCCCAAGGAATGGAGGAGGAGGTTAAAAAAAAATGAAGAAAAATCCTGAAAACTTTTGCATAACATGTGGCTCTATCATGCTCATTTTTTTTTTTCCAGAGAGTACTGTAAATGAGCCACTTGAGAAGTTTATTTCCACTGAAAAATTTAAGCTTTTCACTGGACAGAGTGGGGGGGGGGGCGGGAAATGAAGTATCTCTGGCCAAAACCAATAAAACACTTTCAGGAAGAATTCCGTGTTTCCATGCATACACGTTATGTTCTTCTGGGACAGAAAATGGAAAGTGTTTCTTTTTCTTTTTCTTTTTTTTTTTTTTTGGGTTTTGCTTTTTTTCTCTGGACTGCTTTTATGTCCCTAGTGATTTGTGGTTTTCTGTTAAA
>NW_010588868.1:139743-195103 GCF_000705375.1 Tinamus guttatus | reverse complement strand
CCCTTTTTTTTCCCCGTTTTTTTTTTTTTTTTTTTTTTTTTTTTTTTTTTTTTCCTCCTACGAGATTAACGCTTGTAGTGCATAAGTGCTCGTTTGCTGTTTCTCAAGGCCCTGCTTAGGGTAGTTTCCTTCCTGATACTATAGCGCACGTGGCTGGGGAGCCTGAACAAACGTAGTGGCGCCGCGTTAGGGAGCGTGTTGTCCTGTTGCCCAAAAAATCCAGAAATATCTGCAGCCTTTTACACTAGCATGCACTTGTGGCAGGCTTAGGAATCCGTTCTGGATGATTCAGAGACAAGGCACTATTTTTAATGTCATTCTAAAACTTCACTTCCGATATTGTAATGGAAATGTTTGTTTTCTAGGGTAGAAGTGTCTGTAGCTTTGGTGGCTTTAGCTGACCCTCAGGAGGGGAAGCTGATTCGATCTCAGGCAAAAGTGAGTGAGTAATAGACTTTCCAGGACTGTTTACTGAATTGTTTGAAAAGATCCTATAAATATGTAGTTGAGGCTATTCTAATAGTATACCAGAACAGTTTCTTTATTTCACATTTTTGTGAGCTGAACTGCAGTGCATGTTCACCAACTCCCCTTCTTACTGCCCAGCAAGCCGTAGCCCAAACACCAGCCACCTTCGGCTATGGAGATGTCCCCTCCAGTGGGTGACAGAGACCCTGGTGTTGCGGCCTGCACCGGAGCGCAGGCTCCAGGGGCCTCTTGGTTGCCGGCTCTCCTTGCTTCCTCTGTGTTAACACGAGCAAGGTGTGTGTGTGTGACTCGCTTTCCCAATCTAGCTAGACTGGTTCATTGTGCGAGCTCATCACACAAACCTAGTAATGATGTGACACAGTTTCAAGCAGGGAAGGAATGAAGCCTGTACTTTAATACAGTAAAGAGGAAAAAAAAAACCTATAGGCTTGTTTTTTTTTAAATAAGCTTCTCACAGACCCATAGGGTGCTTTGTATACACCAACTACTGGCACAAGAGATAGTGCTAATGCTATAAAGGAAAATAGTGGCCGAAGAAAGCAAGACATTAAGGTGTATTTCTGTTGATCAGTACAGCATGGTAAACATAGTGTGTAGTTGGGCAAGTCATTACTGGAAGAAAAGTGTAGGACAATTGTGTGGATTTGCCCCAAAGCTTGATGCATGTAACTTAATTGGTGCTGCTGTAACCATTATTTATGTGGCATAGAGTAACAGTCATACTTAGGACACTTGTATCACAGCTGTTTTTAACTCCTTTGCATTCTAGGCATTAAACTCGCTGGGTGTTTGGAAAACTCTATTTGCTGCTGCTCCTGGACCTACGTCAAAGACGTCAGTGGAGTAACGGCCTCACGATGGGAGATCAAGAGGCAGGCGAACCCTTTCTGGGTATAGTGGCTAGTGACTATGAAGGAGTCCTGCCCTCGGACACGGTGTCACTCAGCGATTCCGATTCTGATGACCTTGGGCTGGCGGATGAAGCTGAGGTTGATACAGTATCTCCCGAGGAGCCATCTGCAGATGATGGGGGCTGCCGGTCGGGAGAGACCTCTGACTCTTCAAGCAGCAGCCGTAAATCTCCCGCCCAGCCATTCCACTTGAGAGGCATGAGCTCCACCTTCTCTCTCCGTAGCCAGAGCATTTTTGATTGCCTGGAAGAGGCGGTCAAGCTGTCTGTGCCCTCAATGCCTGAAGATAATGTGGTTGATGGCAGATTTAAACGGCCTTTGCCTCCAACTACTGTTTCAAGTAACAGGCTTCCAGAAAGCCCTGCAAAGCAAAAAAAACCAGTGCAGGCTCCCAAGATCTCTGCTGCTGTCCCTGACTATGTGGCGCATCCGGAGCGCTGGACCAAATACAGCCTAGATGGCGTGTCAGAGTCTAGTGACAAGACTAACAGGGCAGTGGCCATGGAATTTCTAGAGGGTTTGAAGAAAAGAGGAGGGGAGCAAAGCTCAGCTGCCCACGACAGCTACACCCCGTACTTCAACCAGGACCCCTCCAGCTGCGGCGCTGGAAGGATTGTCTTCACCAAACCATCTAAAAGAGGGGTTGATGGACTGGAAAAGAAAACATTGCCAGGAGAGGATGATAAGAAGCATACAAAAACAGATCTGAGAGGAAAATCTCCCAAGAATACTGATGACTTGAGGGAGGAGGATAAGGTGGAGTTGGAGCATTTAGATGGTGCAAGTGGGAACACAGCAGAGGAGGAGGGGTACCTGACGATGGGGGGCCTAAATCAAGAAGGGAAACTTAGTGCAAGGTTTAGTGAGGCAAGTGAAGAGCCGTTGGTGGAAATGGTTGGATTCCACTGCAGTAAGAAGAGGAACAGGAAAAACCTCCGACCTAAAGTAGACCATGAAGAGGAAGAGTCCTAAGGGTGGAGCAAAACTAGAGACATGCAAAGACTTGCACTGTTCGGGGACATTCCCTTTGGATATATTTGCTTTTTGTTAACCCATTTTTTTTGTCAGTGAACCAGGTGATAACTTTTTTATCTAACAGTTTGCATCGTAAGCTCCAATTCCATTTATTCTGTTAAATTAAGCTACCCAAATCTCATTCCAGACTTTTTGTTCTTGACTGTGGGCACAGGATACCCGCACCTTAGCAGGAGAGAAAGTAATGTGCTCTGTTTACTTGAACAGCTCTTGAGCTATGGAAGCCCTGGGCACCAAAGAAAAAAATGTTCGCTTCAAGACTGTGAGGATAACGAACGAAAGTCATCCTGCCCAGCCACGAATGGGAGCTGCACCTTAGTCCCATAGACTCCTGGAACAAATGTGAGGAGCTCATGACATGAGATGCTTTTAAAGAACGGAGAAAAAAACAAAGCACCTCTAGTCTTCCCCAGGATCTCATTTCTCCTGGGCCTGTCCCAGGAAGGAATACCCTCTTTATAATCATTCTTCCTCCAGTGCCATTGAGAGTGACAGCACAGTGTTGCCCAGTCATGAGTTTCCAGGGTACAGGTGGGAGCTGGCAAGCAAGCTGCAGTTTTTAAGGTGGTCTTACTATTTAGGTTATTTAGTAATGTTATATGATAAAGATATATATATATATATATATAAATCTGCAGTAACTCCTGCGTACAAGAACAACCTTGGAAACATCCTGGTGCAGACAGACTCACAGCGGCTCCAGCCAAGTTTCTCTACATTGAGTAGATCAGAATTTGTAACGACTTTGGGTTTGGTAGACAACAACTTTTCCTCTCAGTGGCATGGTGTGGAGGGATGATTTTTGGCTTGTGTTTTTATACATGTGTTCCAGGTGCCACTGCTTCTACATTGACTCCTTGGGAGGGGTTGAATGGAATGAGGGCTTGTACAAGAACTGGATATGTTTTCTCTCTGGGTATTAATAAACTTTCAGTTGTAGCTTGATTTCTACATCTCTTTAAACCATATTGACACGCATGCAACTTCAAAAAGTTTTAACGAATAGTTAGCTTTATTTGAAAATTGTCAAGTCTTTAGAATGTTATTCTTAGCTTGTTCTCTGTTAACTTCCCTCAACTTCTTTTGAGATTCTTAAACTGAAATTTTTAACATTGACATGATTTTATACAGTACAGAGCAGTTTGCTTCACTGAATCACCTGCATTATGAATATCAAATGTAGTAGCTTTTCCCATATAATGCTATAATATAATAAAATGGTTGGTTTTTTTTTTTCATTTTATAAATGAGGCTGCAAGGTTAAATTATTTGAAAGCTTACAGTATTTGAAACTCGTCATTAATTCAGGATTCTGTTGGTACTGACAAACCAGACCCAGTGTTAATACCTGTAATTCCATAATGAGAGATTGCTGCTTTGGAATTTGATTTCTCTTCTAGGCTGCACTGATCAAATTCCTGAGGATATTTGGGGAAGTTATTTTCTCTGTGGGGATGTCAGCATCTGATCAGAAACAGACTTGCAGGCCACTATCATCTGGAGTTTTATTTAACAGGTGCATCATCTATCAGCAGAAAAGAATATAAAACGAGACGGAGCATTCCGTCTTGTGAAATTTACTTTTTAATTGTAAAAATACTATATGTGATCATGAGGCTAGGTTTCCATCCATGCTAATTAATGGGTCATTTCTAAATACATCAGCTGTACCAGCTTCTGTGCATGGGACACAGCAAAAATCCCAAACAGATCATTTTGATTTCCACTAGGTTATAAGTGTGTTGAGCACAGACCAAAAAAGAAAAAAAAAAAAAAAAGGGCAGCTGTTTTGGAAGGGAAGCAGTGGTGAAGTGTGTTTGCCGGTTGCAAGATGTATATTATGTCCTAAATGTAGCTGACTACAAATCTACTGGTTCTGTAACTTCTCCTTCTTAAGGTGAAGAACTTGATACCAAAATTTCGTCATTGTTAATGGGACCACAGAAGTCTGTGGCACAGCTAAACAAATACTTTTTTTTATAAAGACATCATAAAACAGTAATTTCTATTAAAGGGAGATTTATATTTGAAAGGCAGTGTGACTATATCTGTTTTTTCCCCCCATCTCTGCATTGAGATACCTGGTAATGGAGAGAGCAAGTTTTAGTGTAGTTGTGTGTAGCACTGTAAGTGGTACAGTATGTACAAGCAGAACGGTTCAACTGAAGGTAAGGTAAGAAAGACCATAATCCAGTGTTTCCTCCTTTCAGAACTATTTATGTTAGTCCAAAGAAATTTCCCTATAAAGGACAGGAGTTCATTTTATTTACGGATTTTCTCAAAATTTTAATACAGCCAGCTAGCTTTTGTATGCTAGTAAGAACATGCTGGTTACAGAAATACAGCAAATGATAACTCAAAAATCACAGTTTCTAGGAAAACTTTTGCTACATATTCTTGTTTGAAAAATCGCCGTTTAAGTGATTTTGCTAAGTCTTTGAAAGAGAAAGGCAGAATGAAGTCAGAAGAATGAGTGAGATGTAGTTGTGCTGGGAAGTCCTCAGTAGTGTCATGCATTAACAGTTCTTGACATTAAGGTGAGGACAAGTCTCCAGTGCGGATTTTGAAAGTTGGGTCTATGATTTTCATGAGACTAGGATTTTAGTAAGACAGAATTTCAGTAGGACAGAGAACGTCTAATTATCAATGTACATGATGTCCATCTCAGACTGATGTGCACGCTCTTCCCTTTCACCTCTTTTTGGCAGAGGCACTTGAACGTTGGCTTTCAACAGACCTAACGGGATTGTAGAAGCCATGTGTTTGTTAAAGGTGCCAGGACAAGGGACACAAAATAGTAATTACTTGGGAAGCTTTAAAGGGTGAAATTAATCCACAACAAAAAAAATCGACAGCTGTACTCTTTTGCATTTTTTTCAGTGAAGTCAATACAACAGGTTTCTTCTTTATTTTGTCACAATTTAAGTTTCTGTATTAGAATATCTGGACAACATATGCTGCAGGAAGGCTTTTCTTACTGTAATTGTTATAACAGAGCAATTTACATAGGTAGGTAAGCACGTTTACTTAAGCTTTGAACATAATTAAGGGAGTCAAATTTGAGGTTAATGCCACCTTCTCAGATACTGCACATCCTGTTGTAGGACAGAGATGCAATTAGGATCAACTACCTGATCGTGTTTATCAGTCATCTTCACTGTTTCCTATAAGCACTGCTACTTCTTTTTGTTATTTACAGAATATAATAATCTGCATGCTGAGTTAGGATGAAATAAACTGTCTTTTTGGCTTGGCTATGATTCAAGTTTACAGTTAAAATTTTATGCCTAGTTAAGTATATTCGTAATTCCTCTTATGTGTCTGGGAAAATATCAGAATAGCTGGGTTTATATCATATAGTACCTATATGTTCAGTTTACAATTTTGGAGGACTTTGTGATGGATATTAGACAATGGAAGAGATCTTAAATATATATATATTCCCAATATTGAGTCAGATGCTGTGCAGTGATTGAGTAGTTGTCTTTTTGTCTCTAGTTTTTAAAACCCAACTAATGGAGTTTTGGGACCTGGGAGAAGATTCTTATCTTGAAATCATGTATATAATTACAGCTTCACAGGTTTATAAGCTGTGCTGATTAAGTGAAAGTAGGAGGCTTATTCATTTTTTACTGAACAAAACTCAAAACTTCTGATAGTAGTTGGTTATTGACTCAAGAACTCCTCAAGGAAACCTCAAGGAAGCCTGTGATATGTAGATTCTTGCTTATATGCTTGAAAGTTATGTGAGATCATTCTAACCCACAATAACAGCCCTTTCCACAAAGTTCTTCTCTAATATATTTTCCAAAAGTCTTTTATTTTTCCAGCTCTGAAGTATGAATACTGTTCCTTACATAGTTCGTTTTCATGGTTACCCCCTTACATGGTTCATTTTCAATCTTTTTTTTTTTTGTGGGCCCCCTGTTTTTTTTCTTTAACTATATCATTTACTTTATTTATCTTTTCAGTGATGATTTTCAATACTTACATATATCACTTGGAGCTGGTTGGTTGCATAAGAGGTTATTTTGGGTTAAAACATCTGCCATTGAGGAGATAACAGTTGTACAGTAGCGAATCTACAAAATAAGTAGTTGTCTCTACATCAGTTCATTTTTATAGTATTTTAAATTATCCATTCTTAAGCTTGCAAGAAAGTAATCTAGGCAGTAGCATGAAAGAGCATCAGAATTAACATCTATGGCACTTTTAAGAAATAGTTGGAACAATCTCTATTAAATATCTTTCCTTTTTTTTTGGGAGTATACTACATTAACGGGCACAAACTTAAAGCTTAAAACTTGTGTTCCTGTTAAACTTGTATTTGGTGTCAATACCGTTCATTGAATAGCTTGGCTTTTTTTCAGGAAGCCATAAAATGCATTAAGAAGGGAAGGGGAAGCTGCAATGGGAGCATTAAGATAAGCCATTTCCAGCAAGGTCGGAATTACACTGCAGAGGTTTAGATACGAAAAAGACAATAACGGTCGTACATAGCATATGGCAAGGCTGGCTGTTTTCTTGCTGTTTAACAAATTGTTGTTTATATTTCATGGGTTTGTCATCAAAAGCTCAAGATAGGATTTCCTTCTATTATTTATGCTGTGCATTTGTATGGTAGGCATTTCCCTCTGAAATCTTGATATCTGTTATCCAAGAAAATCTGAATTTTGGTTTCCAAGAAAACTAGAAAACTCAAGAAAGTTTAGGTCATGTCAGATTGGACAGACTATGGGTATTTTTGAAATTGTAATTTTTAAGAAATGAAAGGTTAGGTGAAGGGAAAAAATGGAGAGGAAAGAACAAGTATTTACCTCCAGAAAGAGCCACGCTGAAAGAAACAGACCCTGTTCAAGCAGAGCAGCAAAGGAAGCAAGAAATGCTCTCTTACCCTTTCCTCTTTCTTATGGGAGATCAGGGAAGTTTCTTTTTTATCATTATCACCAAGAGAAAGCAATAAGGAAACCAGAGGCATAGTGTGGATCTGTTTTTCCTTCCCTTTATCCTTAAAGAATGTAACATTGTCAGCCAAAGCACCTTCAAACACCTTCATCACTAAACAGTCTGGGCTGTAGAGTAAATGGAGGAAACATGGTAAAAGCTCAAAGAGGATATAAATGCTTATAAAACTATTACTTACCTGGGATTCTATAATTTTAAATCGCTTTTCTTGTTCTTTCAATCCACTGAAGTATTTAGACAAATTGTCCACCCTGTGTAAAAAGAACAGACACAGTAAGCAAAAGGGAAAACCTTTAAAAGAAACCCATGGAAAAGAAAACATGGAAAGTGCTCAGTTTACTAGAATGGTGACTCACAGTTGGCAGTTTGGCACTGCTGAGGCATCATGGAAACAGCACCTGTGACACCTCCAAATCACTGTATCCTTCCCTATCCAAGCACTCTCTGCATCCTTCATCTCTTCTTCCACCAACTCCTTTTTTCTCTAGCACCTGATTCCCTGTAGGGCCCTCAAATCCCTCATTGCCTTGTTCTCACCACGGCTGTTTAAAATTTCTCTCTAATTGGCTATAGTCTCTTCAGACCTACATAAAAAAGTTGCTATTAAGTGTATCTAGTTCCTTTTTTAGGGTGGTTTTAATTCTGTGTTCAAAGAATCCCTTTCTCTCGCTCTTTTATTTTATTTATTTAAGATTGGAAGCATGTAGGTGGGTTTGCCACCATCCACACACTAAGGTAAAAAGTCGCAGGTTTAGTGCTGTTTATCTATCTGACCCTTTTCTAGTCCCTTGCTGGTTCTATCTGAGGTACTGGATACTGAAGTTTGTGGTAGCTTGCTTATGGGATTAAGGTTAAAACCAATAACTGCAAATTACTAAGAATTTTCCACTATGAAGCAGAAACTCAATCATTTTATGCCAAGACCACCATTTTAGAGCCACCATTAGGAGTTTCTTGAGAAAAGCTGTCATTAAGGCATAGATAGTGACTCTTCTGCATCTGTGACTTGGGATCATGATGCTATCTTCTCACTTTTTTTTTTTTTAATGGAATGTGCACTTCCTAACTGCATTCTACTTAGACTTTTCATATAAGCTTTGCAAGCACCTGAATGTTTGTCATTCAAACCTGTGCAAGGTTTACTTAATGTGAGTGAGAAATGTTGACATACTTATTACATGTGACCTTCAGCCTTTCATCATTGCTTTCTTTCCTCTCTTGTTCCATGTTCACAAGATAATTTTCCTTTTGCACCAGTTCCCATGTTATAATTTTTTGATCTAGACTATCTGGAAGATCTCTTTCTGTAAGAAAAGAATGAAAATAAGACTCATATATATATATATTCTTTTTCTTCTATGCTGGTTTGAATACTGTGCAGCTGCTATGCTAAAGAAAAAGCAAACAGTATTGCTTTGCATTGCAGGAGAGGTAGGTTATGAAAATTTAATGTAAAACAAGTATTTTCTGCATTGTATTTCTCCTAAATGGAATTCAAGAGACTTTTTTGCAGTTGGGTGCAAGCCCTGAGTTTTCTGAAGAATTGCTATGATCTATTTAAGAGATTCAGTTTAAGCTTTTTTAGAAACTTACTGAATTTCTTATGTATTGTAGAACCAAAGTATCTTTATCAGATCAGTTATAAACAGGAAGTTAAAACTGTGAATAAATCCCTTCCCCCTAAAGTCTTTTCTTAGAAGAAAAACAGGTGGCTGGGCCAACAACAGAGCCCAGTTTCAGAGATATTTTAAACATCCCTAAAACTCAGTACAAAGACATGCTTGCTGAGTATTCCCAAATCCACTGAATCTGATCAACCACATTCTTGCTTTCTTGAAAAAATATCGAAAAAAGAAAATTATTATGTTCATTTGTTTTTGCAGACGCTTCAGCAGTATGCCTTGATAGCTAGAATGGATTTAAACGAGTAAGTGTAAATGTTCCTTGGCCCTTCCTCTGTAATGGGATATTGCACAGATTCTAGCAGATTTTTAGGGTTGGTTCATGCTTTTAAGGCTTTGCATGCTTAAATAACTAGTAAAATTCAGGAACAAATGGAAATAACAATTGCTTGTTATTCATTAAACATATCCATTGTCATATTTTCAAAAAAAGAGCCATTTTACCCAGTTTGATATCAACACTTTTGTCCTTATGACTCTGCTGCATAAAGAAATGCATTGTGGAAAACTCTGTATATAGTACAGGCTATGTTGTAAGCCTTATTTTTTCATGTGTAGCCTTCTAGCGCCCCTTGTTAAAAACAACAATCTAGGGCTGTTGTCTTACTGAAATTCTGTTTGCTCTTTTGTGTTGCCTAATACGAGAGTACTGGGGTCTCCGGTGGCTTGGTCTCTGTTAGCAGCTCACCCAGATGTTCCCTTGTGTGCTCCGTGTTTTTGAAGATCCCCCTGAGAACCAGAGTGAGGTGGCTAATGATGATGAACGGTGGTGCCAGCGCGGGCCGTCCGTGATACTCCACAATCAGGTTGTAGCGCTGAAATTTCCAGAAGATGTCTGCGTTGCCCTGAACAACTTGGAAAGTGTAACTGTAGTTGGAAAATAAAAAGCTTTTCTGGAATTGTTTTTATCTCAAGAAAATGAAGGTGATTATTGCAAAATACAGACCTACGTTTACTTTTAAATTAATACCACCTGACGAACCTTGCTGTTCCTTAATTTGTTTTAAAAAAAGGAAGGAAAAAAAAAAGGTGTGCATACAAATTGTCACATATTCAAATAATTGCAGTTGCAGGCTTCAATTGATTTAAAAATAGTTATATACGCACATATGCACGTATACATATATCTGCTGTTTTTTAAAGAAGGGTAATTTCACTTTGCTCGGGCAAGATGGACAAATGTGCCAGGTCTATTCTTCAGCCAAGTAAATCATCATTAAGTGTGCTGACAACAAGTTGTTCTCCTATGATCATCACTGTTAAGGCTGCCAAGATTACAGCTGCTTTTGCACCTGCAGAATTATGCTGCAACATGGCTGGGGATCCAGACCCTTCTATGAAGGTTGACTGGATTTTTAGTATTGAAAATGCTTCTTTGAGGATAAACTCAAGAGCTGTTAAGATCATAAAAGTCTACCTATCAGCACCCAAATAATATTCCTTAGCAAAATTACTGCTGCATTCCAAAATGCCTAGCCAAGAGCTATGCAGTTTATGTGTGCGTTCAGCTCAGCCTCTGCAGTCGCAGGGAAACAGCACTCGCCTGAACATGGCGATCAGGAGGTTCATGAGGAGGACGTTTGTGACCAGCAGGAAGATGACCAGCAGCACTATGACGAGCCAGTTGGCGTAGCTGTTGGGGCACGACGGTGAATTCTCCTGCAGCATCTGCAGTGGGCTCAAGGTGCAGTTCCTAGGATACATGCGTGAGGCTGCAAAGGAAGACAGGGAAATAGGCAGTGGTTTTGACAGGCCCTACCACCCCATGTATTTATTAGAGCGTAACATGGACTTTGCCTTTTGGGGAGCAAAATCTTGGACTTTTGACAAAGAATGACGTGAATTATAAATTATTTCTGGGGCTTGAATTACTGAATTTCACAGCAGTAAGACACAAAGAAATGTTGCATGAGTATCTCTGATCATGTCATCTAATAATAAGAACTAATGATATGGATGTAAATAATACTGTTTCTGCTAAGATATAAATCAAGGACAACGATCATTTTTTTCTTCGGGAGATGGGAAATACTTTATGGCTAAGTATTTCTGTGTCTTATGACTATTTGTATTTTGTTTTGTTCCAAATGTCACATAAGCAATTACAAGCTTTATTTAATTTGGTCAATTTAACTTTCAAAGTAAAGACTCTAGAGAAATATTTACTTAAAATACATGTGTTTGCTTATGGGCAGAGCTGTACTGCTTTAACACAGTCATGTTAAACAACTGCCAAAATGTACATAGGTCCTATTACTTCAGGTTACATAAGGCTTATTTGGGTCTAGGTTAAGCTGACCAGAAATGGATTTAAGTGGAAGTACACCAACCTTTAAAACTGCCAACCCTGGTGTGACAGTTTCTTTCAATCGTTTGCTTAAATAGGGCCAACATGTACATTATCTCTCAGTGCAAAAAAGGAGTCACATCATTGTAATGTGAAAGCTTTGGCCTGCAGGACAGTCCTCTCTTATTTTTTAAAAGAAAAAAAAAGACAATAGTGGGAAGGAATTTCATGTCCTGACCAGAAGCCTGTATTCTAAAAAGGTCACATTAATAGGGGGAAAAAAAAAGTGTTCTCACTGTCTATTTCATCCAGTGGAATCTGGCCAAATATCTGCAGGTAGGGCCGATAAAGCACCCTTCGGAATATCCACTCCACTCGGCCGTCATCGGGATGGAGCAGAGCTTGAGTTGTCACACCGTAGGCAATGAGCCACACGCTCAGGAAGAACAGAAAGAAGAAAACATCCTTCATCTAAAAGAGAGGCAGGAGGGAGGAAAAGAAGGGCAAGAGATGACTGTCACAGAGTAACCAAAAACACAGCAGGCTTTCCAAAGACTGTTCAGATAATTGTTTCCTTACAAGCTTATTTAGAACCCAGTAGGTGGAACAGGATACAATTCTGTGTGTAAAATTTCTTGTCTTGCCGCTATCCTACAGCTCTTGTTCTGTAATCAATGTTTTTCTTTTCTAGCTCATTTCAAGGCATTTGGATAAAGGCATGTTTTAAATCAAAACCTCTGAATGCTTTTCAGTCATCTAGCATTTAAAAACAAGAGTCATGTAACCTTTTAGTGATGAATGAATCTCATGAATGAATGGATGTTATTCTGCCTTTGAAATGCAGATTTTCTGCGAGATCTCCCAGTACCATTGACTGCTTTCCTGCGAGCTAGGAGGGTTCTGCTACAAGGGCGAATCCCCGACGACGCTGCTGGTTGATGAATTCTGATCCCCTCTTAGAGCAGACATTGAAGCCTGCAAGGATCAGGTAGCTTCTCTCTTAGGTTTCCAAGGCAAGTAATGCATCGGGGGGATTGTTTTCAGGACTTTCTGCTTTTAAACAGTGTGTTTCTCTACAGAAACTGAAGTAATTGAATCCTAAAACACTTATTCAGGAAAAAAACAACAATACATATATATTTCAGGTGCAGTAATTTTCTCCCAGTGGAGGAGAAACAATTCATTCTCTTCTCATCTGATCTGCAGAGTTCATTAATGACTGCAGATTAGATTGACTACCCTGCATGACTGTGCAGTTATACCAAATCCTAGGTACTTCAGCCCTGGAGGAGGTTACTTGAAGTTCTATTTGGTAACATGCTATCTAAGCCAGGAAAAACAAAAAAGAGATAGTGGGTGTATCTCTAACATCCACCAATTTATTTTGTTTTCCAAATGCTTTCAAATTTGGCACTATTGCAGGTCTGCAATAGTGTCATAGTTAAGCAAGAACAGTGGCAAGTCTGGAGATACTTTAGCAGTTACCAAAGTTGTTTCCGCAATTTTTTAGCAAGGTTAAAAGACAGAAAATCAGTCGGAGACAATCCTGACTTTCTTCTCTATTAAAGCAAAATGAATCTTGTTCTAACTCCCATGATGAACCTTTCAAGGAAATATCATTTGCTGAAGTAAATTTTGCTGTTGTTTGTTTTGATGTAAGGTTCAATCTTGTACCACCAAAATCACAGCATTTTGTTGGGTTGGGTGGAGGGAAGCACAAAGATCTGCCCCCCCACACACACCTTTTTTTTCCCTAGGCTGCTCTTTTTGTCCTTACTTGCATCTTCTTAGTTGCTGTCTTCTCTTGTATGACTTTTGATGCTAACATAGCAGTCACATAACCATATTTGTTCAGAGTCCTGGTTAGCTTGGTACGGAGCCAGGAGGCATTAGGAACTGCAGATTTGACTTGTTTTCTTACAGCGAAAGTCTATTACTGCTCTACATAAGGGTACTGCACAAGAGCAAACACTTATTTGCTATTTTGCTTTTGCTACTCCAAGCAAAGTCATGTCAGAGCTCCAGTTATAGTACTTGTAGACAGAGCCAAATAGTTTAGTAGTTGTGTTTATTCAATGTATAGGCTTGTTTAGACTACAGGGCTTTTACGAAGCTCTGCTCTGAGTCACAACTCAAATATTTGTAGATTCCATGATAGCAATTGCAATTAGATGAACTGCTATTAATCAGTTACATGAACTAATTGGCCTAGAGGATTAACATGCCTAAATGAAAAGCTACTTGAACACACTGACACATACCCAAGCTAATGTCTTGTTTCTTTCAGGAGTGCAGTAATAAATAAAAATCTTTTATCAACATCTTTGAACACATGTTCACAAAGCATTAACATGTTTTCATTATAACTTACAGTTACAAAATACAAGTGAGAGCAACTCCTGCAGGCAATTTATCCTAGGCACTGAACCAGGCTATCTACACAGATTCTTCTTTTTTTTTTGGACTTTTTCTGCAAATATTATAATCTGCTTCCCCCTCTGGAATACTGCGTATAAATAAACAGCTTGTCCTTCACTAAATTGAGTTGTCACCTGTCTTAGCTGTGTCCAAATGCCCAGTTCCTGAAATAGGGGGAAACTCGAGCCAAAGCTCCTAGAGTCCTAATTTGACAGATCTGGGTGTTAATGATTATATAAGGCATAAGGAATAATAAATGTAGCCCAGGCTGTTACAGTGCAGAGTTCTTTGGCAGGATCTCTATTATCACATCTATTGCTAGAGAAATGTAATGCAGTGTATGCGTTTTCAAGATAAAAAATAAATTTTAAAAGATTATAAACTAATTTGCCTTGTATGGGCAAAGAAGTGATTTCCTGCTCTCTGTTTTTAGAAGCACAAAGATTTATTGAGACAGACTACATGCTTACCATCCTTTCCACGATTATGATCTTTGGTCCAAGTTGTTTGTGAATGGCAAAAATATGTATAAGTCTAAGTGTAAACACCATGAAATCAATGGCAAGTATAGTACGGCCAGCTTGAAAAGTCGAGTTCAGCATCCTGCAAAACACATCAAATGAAATACCAAATCCCAGCAAATCCCAAATACTGCTGCAAAGCCTTTTCTTAATTGCACTCAGTTTCCATGCACAGTACCTATGGTTTAGCAAAAATCTAGAGGCTGTCATTGTAGAAATGTGTCTCAGAACTTGCAAAAGTGAATGTCATAGCCTGTCCTCCGTGCACACTGTGACTCCACCAAATACTATGTGTAACCCATGCTACTGATGCAGCAACTGATACATACCGGCAGGTCACTCCAATTATGAAAAGAAAAATGGCCACCATATCACATTTATTCCAGTTATCCTCTACATAGAGTTTAAATTTTTTCATTAAATTTGTGTCTTTATTTGTAAAGAAACTCTGAAAAAAAGAGATGACCATCATTATTGTTCTGTTTCACACTTTGTTATTTAATTGTTTTAACATAAACATTTCTCCCCCCATTTCTCTTTATCCTTCTCATTATAAAAAGGAAAACCAAATTTCTAGTGTAAAAAAAAATTGAATCTTTGAGCTCACTTTTTTTTATGCCTTAAAATCCTGAAGTTTGATGAAAAATTCCCAACTTATCTATAATCTTGTGATATTAACCTTATGAATTTTTAGGTACAAATTCATCATCCATATACATGAATTGTCAGTGAGTATTTGAGGATTTAGACAAAGAGCTCACTTGAACTGGGTTTCAGCCTGGTACTCTTTGTGCTTTACAGCTTTATAACTAAGTGATCTTTGATCCAGCAGTTTCTCCTTCGCTCCTGTTTAGTCTTCCTGCAAAATGCCAAGTAATTTGCAGGGGAGGGAATAGGAGGGGAGATCCCCTACACTGTCCCTATTTGTTCTTCCAACAGTTTTTTAGCCCAAAGAGGACTTATGCACCTATGGCTGCCAAAGCACATTAGCCACTCACTTGTGATTTCAGTAATTGAACTAAGGACGTTCCCAAACCAGTAACTGGAAGCGTAATGGAGAAATCTTAAACCCACTCATTTTCCCCCCAAACAAGAGATCCATTAATGTTTTGAGTTGGAATGCATTTTAGTCTGAATTCATCAACTCTTCTTTTTTTTTTTTTAAACAGTCCCAAGCAGAGGATGATTCTTCTAAGGGGAGGTGGCATTGGCTGTTCCACTTCCAGGTACAGCAGATTATCTTAACTGTGGTGGGAGGAGCTGGGTCTGGGGAGTAAAATTAGACACACCTGGCAAAGTAAAGGATCTCTAAATATTAGCAGCCCATTTGACTATTAACTACAGCTGCAGCAGGTTGGAAAAACAGAGGTAGAGCTACAGATGTATGGTGGAGGAAGAGCTTGTTGAGACAGAGATAAATGGGGTGTTCTGGATAATGTAAGTTCTGTATTACTTTTCTGTGCAAAACTGCTCCTGACACTCAGTACAGTCTAGTCTATGTGATTATGCAGATTATAAACATACTCAAAATACTGCCTCAAGGTTTACAGTGTTACTGATGAGAGACATAGTATGTTACTGACCTGTCGGATTTCTTCCAAGACGAGGGTAAAAACCCAGAAGTAAAGTATAATTTCTTTACTGGATGGACCCTCTGGTGGAGGTGGTTTAAAGTCCAATAAAAGGACATAAGCAAATAGAAACAGAAAGGCAAAATACATTATAACATTGCCCATAAACACAGTCACAGGAGCACTCCAGAATTTTTTCCAACGAGTAAATAGGAATGTTGCCCACGCTATGTTTTCGGAAGAGTTCTGCTTTTCTAATTTACCATTTCCTCTGGGGGAAGAGAAAAAAAGGAAAAAAAAGGAAGATAGTTTTGGTGACAATTTTCTAAAATAGGAACAGACCCAGAACTACTCATGATAATGTTTCTCACAAGATAGTAATGGGAAGCTGGTGGGGGCATGGAGGAAAGATGCACAGGTCGGAGAGATTGCATTACCATAGCAGAAATATTTCTAGTCAAAGATAGTAGTTTTGTAAAACAGTTTTGTCACAAAAGTTGTATTAACTGACTGTTTTAAACTCACCTATCTTCTTCCTTGGAGAGAAACAAAGTCCTCTCTGTATCTAAACTGTCCAGCTCTCTAAATGGCTCTGGTTCATTCTTTGATTGTTTTTCTTCCCTGTAAGAAAATAATCACATTAGTTGAAAGATGATCTATAGCAATTCTTCACTACTGAATTGGCATTAATGCAGAACTGTTTGCGTGTACTTGTCTTGGAGTTGCTCTACTGAGAAGCAATCAAATAAGCAAAATTTATTACAGGACTGAAGTTTATGTATATTTCTAAAGAGGAAAACTGAAGCCAGCACAAGATTTAAATGAGAAGTGATCACTGACATCTGCTTCATGAAAATGGAGTAGGATGCTCATTTCCCTCAAAATATTTAGGAAGGAATTTCATTAGTCAGCCCTAGAAGACAACACCTCACTGCTCCACTCCTGGTCCCATTTTGTAGTAGTTAAGAAAGGAGATATCAGAAACAGGAGGCAACATGGGTGTTCAGGCCTTTCCTTTCTAGGGAAGAAGGCAGAGATGTCCTCAAAAGAGCAATTTTGGAACATTACTTCGTATATGAATCGTAATTTAAACCCTTCCAAGCAAACAAACCTTGCTGAAATTTCACATTAAATTACCTGGATTTCTGAAGCTGGCACCCACTGTGCCAAGAAAAAGCCATCCTTTATGATGCTGTCAGAATGAGAGGCAGTGATGGCAAACACCCTTTCCTCTTGCTTTATTGCTTTTTAATTGGTTTAAGAGATGCAATAAACACATTTGTTTCTTAACAGCATGTTATTAACCTCACAATATTTGGAAGTTTCTTAAAGTTGCAGTTCTTGGATTCTCATGACTGACTGATCATTTTGGCTTTTTGTTGTTTTCATAATTTGTTTTTTTTTTGAACTCCAAAGGCTATGCCTGTAGGAGACTAACAAAGATATGCCATAGGACGTTAAGTTTTGAAATCCTAATTGATTTCATGTCAATTCCGTCTTTTTATGCCCAATCTGTGTTTCCAAATGCTAGTGGCTGATAATTGGTTGCTTTCCTTGCTAAGGTGCTGAGGTTTCAACCAGGAATCTTGAAAACTAGAAGCAGAAGGTGCTATGTCTGGAGCTAAAGCTGACAGAACTACAACAGAGCACAGTACAAGTGATGTGTGAAACTATCCAGTGTTTGTGTTTTAAACATTAGAATAGGTACTAGCACGGGATGCACAAATCGCTAAGACCCTCATAAAAATGACTTGGTTGTGCAAGCTTTTGTGCACTTCAACAATCTCATGGCTTATATGTGAAATTTTGAGGCTGAGTATTTTTCATTACTTATTTTTCTTCCTATAATCATCTTTTTTACATGAATATTTAGGTTCTTACCTGAATGCTATTAAATTTGTGTAGATCAGGAGAGGACACCAGAATGCGCAGACTAATTTCAAGATCTGTGTGCTTGTAGACATGTCTCCCCACCATATTTTTGTCAGGAAGGCCTGCAAGTCAAGAAAACAGAGTGCAGAAATGACCTTGACAGCAACACACACAGAACTCAAAATACAGCTATCTTCTGTGGCCCCAAAGACAGTGAAGATCAGGCAGCGCTCTGAAATCCTAGACAGCAGCCAGGCCTTTGGAGCAAACAGGCACTCTGTGCATCCTTCTGTAGGTTCTTCCATGTATCCAAAAAGCTAGGAGATGACAGCGGAGGGAATAGCAATTGAAGTAAATTAAGCATCACCTGCATTACTGAAAAACAGTAGTCATTTACTACTGATAAAGTGTGAGCTAGCCACGGAGAGTTAAAAGCACCGCCGCTCTTAATTTACTCCTGTGAATGTGGTTAGATCTCAGGATATGGGGGAAAGACTGTATAGTAACTTGATTTAACTTGTTATCAGTGAGCTTTTTTGGATCTAAACACTGTAAAGGAGTTACCTAACCGTTTGGAGCAGCTTCACTATGCCTAAGGCAAATTTAAAGAGCATTCCTGATGCTTTGGTGAGCAAGGAAAGAGAAAAACCACAGGATGGAAGGAGGACTGTATCTTTTTCTCAGTGCACTTGTCTCACTGCTAGCTGGAGGAAAGGGAGGGGAAAGAGAAGTTTGCCAAGGATGCAGCAGAAAGTCCTCTTCACCTGGTACTAGGGAGAGGAAAGAAGTCTCCAAGGGGAATGTGCTTTTTGGGCTCGTTCAGTTGCTGCAGCTACTCTCTTCTGTGTCCCACGTGGTGCCTCACAGCCCTGGGAGCAGAGGTGGTGAGGGAAGTGCCTGTGGAGCCTACCTGGACACCATCATGTGCAAAGAAAGACTTCGCGTCTGCTTCCGTAGCCAGCTGCAGGCAGGTGGTTTTGTTCCAGTATTGATTTTTCCTCACCAATAGAGCAAACGCTCTCTCCTCGCTGTTGTGGTAGCATTCACTAAACAGTTCTGCCAAACGAAAGAAACGGAGACAAATGGATCTTATCACAGAAGATAAAACGTGAGGCAAGGGGGTGGCGTGTGTGTAAGGCACCGTATAGAGGCACTGAGGCCAGAGCCATTGCCAAATGCTACCTGCCCTCCTGGGGAATTCTGTGAGTTTGCAGTATTTGAAAAGAGCTTGAGAAACCTGGGAAGAGGAGAGAGGAATCATTCTGGACACAAGAATAGCTTAATACTGCTTTATGCATGTGGGTACCTATGTTGGGGCAAAAAGCAGTTAAAAACATGTTTGTCCAGGTGAAACAACCACTGGAATTGCTGTATTTTTTAAATTCTTACTATTTAAGAAAGGTATGGAGTGAATCTCTTGGTGCCTCCTTCTGCCATCTGCCTGTTTCTTTTTCAACTCTGCAGCTCTTTAACATTTTGCCCTCTTATTGCGAGGTACTTCTTTCTCAGTTCTTCTACGACAACATGTCAATATGTTACAGTCCCTCTTGTGTAGCTGCCTTGTGTGCAGCTTTAGGCAAAAAAAAAAATCTTGGGAGATTCCCTTAAACTTTGAAGTATGAGTTGCCAAGCTGCGCTCGTTTGCCTGAATGAATTAAACAAAAGGAGCGTCTCAGCTTTTGTTTGTAGCCAATAAATGCCTGGTTTTAAGTTATATAAGTTGAAAACTAAATAATGCTAAGTTTGTAGAGTGTTGTAGCATATTTTTTTTCTTTCTAGTTCAAGAAAAGCTGGTAGAGGAGCTCAGAAATTGGGATGAAAAGTGCACCAAAAAGTCAAATTTTAATCATTAGATTAGATCTGATGTCTTGTGTCAGCTTATTTCCTTGTGCTTATCCACTCGGTGTTTCTTTCCTAGTCCAGTCTGCATGTTGGTGTTGCACTGTAATGAGTGAAAGAAGGGTCAAGATCACTTAGAATAGACTGAGATATATATTTCCTTTGCGCCTGACAATGGTATCTATCATTTGCTGTATTTAATTAATAGTGACATTGATAACCAGGCCAGAAATGGAAACTGAGGATCTGACTGGATGTTTATCAAAGCTAAGGAGCAGACTTATGTGTGTTGGATTAGACTAAACTATGAGGGCTCTAAGATTATACTGGAACTTGACTCTTATACTTCACAAATACTAACAGCACTGTGAGAAAAGGGAAAAAAAGTGATCTGTGTATAAATAACATAGCATAACATAAGTCTGCATGAGCCATCAACAGCTTGATGTATTAGGTCTAAGGAGAGAGAAGTATGTTCTGCATGTGGTATATTCCAGTGTCTTCTGTTTACAGCACTGCTACTTTGAGGTACAAATTGGACTTTATGTCAAAGCAGCAGTAAAACTCATATGCAAAAGTCTGTTTTCACACTGAGCTAGGGAGAAGGGCTTGTCATTTTCATGCTGCTGCTGTCTGAATGTCTAATGCTGCAGGGAGGAGCTGCCAAGCTGGCCAGCCTCGCCTGGGAGCCCCGCAGTGTTTTGCAGTGCAGCTAGCCCTCCTTTGGGTGAGGTAATCTGGAATTATCCTCAGCAGTCAGGACAAGCCTTAGCATTTGTTGCTCTAATGGCTGTTTCAGAATGAATTTAATAGCGTGGGAAAAGCAGAGAGCCATAAGCCTGGAAGTATTTTGGTTATTCTGTTTTGCCCATCATTTTAAGGCACTGTATTGTAGTATCAGAAACTTAAAATACCAACAGGTATTGCTCCAAACCAGCATTTGGAGTTCACTTTTATATAATATATACATATGTATAAGTTCTTCTCTGATATCTGAATGTTTGGAATTGCTTGTGTTGCAAGAGTGTTAAATAATTCATGACAGGCAACCTTTTACAATCTGAGGAGCATTATTTTTCATTTGCTTTCCTACCAACAGTCATCACCTCTTAAATTTTTGATGCTGTTAACAAGCTGCTGTTACTTACCAACAGCGAGCTGCTCGTATTTGGCCTCTTTCATGATACGTGCTGCTTCAGTCTCCGTCTCCAGGCGGGACATTTCTTTAAGGATCTTGCAGGCTGCCAGAGCTGAAGCTACACCCTCCTGACCCTACAAAGTTGAAAGGGGAGTTGTTACTATATGCAGGTGGGCTCAAATACAGATTTGAGAGTTTAAAGCACTGATCAAAATGACAGTTTTGGTGATATATGAGAGTCAAGCTGCTTATTTGTAGTTCTTGTGCTATACAAGGCTGGAGACTGATGAGCATTCTGCTAACAATTCACACTAGAAAGGCCTGGTTTTTGGGTAGCAGTCATAGAATCATAGAATGCTTAAGGTTGGAAGGGACCTCTAGAGATCATCTAGTCCAACCCCACTGCACACGCAGGGTCACCTAGAGCACGTGGCACAGGACTGCGTCCAAGTGGGTTTTGAAGATCTCCAGAGAAGGAGACTCCACAACCTCTCTGGGCAACCTGTTCCAGTGCTCTGTCACCCTCCCTGTTAAGAAATTTTTCCTTAAGTTCCTGTGGAACTTTTGGTGCTTCAGTTTGTGGCCATTTCCTCTCTGAGTCAAGCGCTGAGAGTAAAAAACTGGCCCGTGGAGACAGAGCAGAACACTCTCACAGCGCCCAGAGCTCTCTGACATGGTTGTGTTATTGTGTAAAGACATACGGGAAAGGATGGAGCACATCTGGCAGAAGTACAACAGGGTAGTGGTGAGAAACGTGCCTTCTAGTGGCAGGACTGCTTTAAACACGAGACCATGGAAGGTGCAGTGTGCCTGTATGCACACACACACTGCCTAAAGAGCCACACTGCAGCCTGGCTCCCTTTCCATGACCTCCCTGTGGCAGATGCAGCTGCCTGGAAGCTCCCAGATGCTGCCGGATGGCTGGGCCTGGCCTTTGCGGAGGGCAGAGGAGAGGGAAGCTGTGACACTGCCCCATGGGTGGATGAGGTGGTGGTGGGAAGTGCAGAGCAGGTGCCCACTGTGCCACTCGGGGGCTCAGCCTCGGGGATTTTGACACTGGTATTACCTACAGATACTGCACTTAAGCTAAAGATGCATGACTGCAGTGTCTCCTGTCCTCATAAACCCAAACAATTGAGCTATTATAGATGATAAAAAATGCGAGGCTGAGAGCTGAGTCACCAGCAGCAAGAAGGGCAGAGGCTCAGCTCTGCAGCTGACGGGGATGAGCAGAGCTCCAGGCGGTGCTGATTTACACTGCACAGCTCCAGGCTGTGCTCCTTTCCATCACTGCTGCTCTGCCCTCCCTCTCTGTCAGGGCCTTTGGCTCGTACCAGTATAAGCCATGCTGAGATGGAAGGCCCTATAACCAGCAGCATTTTAGAATCTACTGTGTGTCATCTTAATGGCAAAGCTGAGCAAACAAACAAACAAAAATACCCTCCGTCCTGTATATACACATCTATAGGGGTGTGTGTGAAATACCCTCTGTCCTGTATATATACATATATAGGTGTGTGTGTGTGAAACATGCCAATACTTCACCTGAAACAGCTGTAGCTCAAAGCTTACCATAGCCCAGAAATAGTTTGCCATCTTGTGCCGGTTTTGAAGTACTGCCCATAAAAATAAATCCCTCCAAGGGTTTTGGCTTTTCTGGTTCATATCCAAGGGCCCAGGTAAGTGCTTTGCATTCGTTTTACCCTGAAATGTCATTTTGAAAAATTAAAACCTGCTTTGCAGTCTTGTTTTTTCCATGCAAATGACAAGATCCAAGCATCTCTCAGCCTTGCCAACTCCTTCATATTCCTTTTTTTTTTTTCCCTCCATTTAGGACTAAGAGACAGTTAGTTCATTCTGTCCAGAATCAAAGACCCTTGTATCCCTGATATAACTCAATATGTGTGAGAACATTTTGGCTGAAATCACGGCTCCATTGAAGCCAATGGCAAAGCTCTCATTGACTTTGTTAAGGCGAGGGTTTCACCATGGGTATGTAATATCATACAAGAGAAACCTGTGATTAACTAATCTGAGCTGGTCTTCAATTACATCAGATTCTGCTCAACTGCAGCAGAGGACATGGTTTCAGAAAAGGGGAACAAAAAGCATTTTATTTAAACACAAATAAGTCTCAGCAAGGCTCTGATGTGCTCTATTCTTGAAATGTTCAAAGCTTTCTTTTTCAGTCCTTCCTGCTAGAAATCTCTCCCTCCTGCAGGGAGTATTTTAAGTAGAACACTGCTTGTTCCTTTACCGTAAAATAAAAACCTCTCTAGAGCAAGTGTGGCAACTTAGGTCAAGGTCTGAGCTTTAAGCATACTTAAAATGTCTTTATATCTGTTATGTTAACTAAAAACAGCTAGAGCGTGTGTGTCTGTGTGTGTGTGTAGGATTATAAAATAAGTTTTCATGAGCATATTTTTTAAAATCACTTAAGTTATGGGTTCTGTTCAAAGGTATTTGTATGGCTGTTTTTCTTTTCTTTTTTTCTTTTTCTTCTTCTTTTTTAAAAAAGACCTATTCAGTCTGTTAAAATACACTGAAAACCCTGCAGGCAACAAAGATATCCCTAAAGTCTCACTTATCTTAGAGCAGTTTGTGTAACCACTAGAGCTTAAACTGAAAAAAGATTATGGAATTCAGCCACTACATTCCATATATGAACTTCCAGGGAGATTTCAGGGGCAGATTTTTATTTTTGTAAAGTTTTAAAATTTGGAGTCTGCCTATTGTCTTCAAAGATATTGCCCCAAAAAGCCTGCATCTGCAAAAATAGAAATCCTGCCCAGAGTCAAACTAGGTTTTCATACTACAAATTTAATCAATGAAGCTTTATGAAAGCAAAAGTCATTAAAGTTCTTGTGTGATCATTTATTCTGGAGTTTAAATAGTTTTAAAATGAAACTAGAATTTGCAAAATAACAAAAGATTTACGTGTTTGGTTATTCCAAAACTCTTGTGACCTTATCCAAGCTTCCATATACATCTATGTTTGGAAATAAGTTTGGTGATGTGAATTCAAACATGCCTGCAAGAATTTTAGTACCTCTGCTTTTAAGTGTGCTAAATATTCTGTCAAAATGCAAAAAATGATAAAATATTCATTGCAAAAATTCAGGCAATTCACAGACATTCCATAGTGATACCTGTCACATGTTTGTTACTATGTGTTAGTCAGGGTGCTCACCCAGGCCTCTTCACACAATTGTTCTTATTTCTTGGTGTGTATTACATCCCTCAGTAAGAAGATCAAAAAGATCTAAAGGCAGTTACCACACCTTGCACATTTGTGAATATCCATTCCCTCCTGGACAATATAAATCTATGAATAGCTTTACTCATAAAGGTTACCATTTTCAGGATTTAGTTTGCCTAAGTAATACAAGCCCAGACCTGGGACTTAAAATGGCCATCACCTGCGTCTGTTGAAATACTGTTTTTCATGTACACCTGCTTGAAGTTCAAGTGGAGAACTGCATTTCTATGGCCTAATTACTCCTTGGTAAACCTTAACCTCTCTCTTCATGTTCCCTGCGTTTGTTTCATAGAATCTGTTCCTGTACATGTCAGGCTAATAAGATCAATCTGTTCTGCATATTCAAGGTGCTGGAATGAGAAGGGTGTGAAAGATAGGCCTCTCTGCAAGAGGTCCTGAAGCAGAAGTCATTTTTCAAATCTAGTCCAAAATAAATAACAATCTGTATAATTTAGAAGTTTTTTGTTTGTTTTGAAATTAAAAAAAATAGAACATTTTAACTGAGAAAATGATGAGCTGAAAAAAGAAGGAATGAGAAACTGAAGTGCCCGTTTCTCATATTTTCATTTCTCTCCCTACTCCCTCCCCTCAAAGATTAAACCTTTATCAAAGTTCTTTATATTAGAAATTGCGGAAGAGCAAGACTATGATAGTGCGTTGTAACTTACAGATTTCTTCTTGCCTCCATGTCTTAGCTCTTGATAGAAACCTTTGCATGCATCATGGAGAAAATCTTTGAGAACTCTAGAGACCTCACTGAGACTGAAGAGTGGGCACGTCTCTTCCAGCTCCTTGTGCTGCTGACCGGTGAGTCCTGCCAAGCTGAGTTTGCTTTCCTCGTGTTTCTTCAGGAGAAGCTTGTAGAGGAGGCACTTCTGAGAAATGGAACTGTAGAGTCGCTGCAGCCGACTGTATGTCAGGAAGTCGGACATGTTGGCCCCGTTGTCAATAAATAGTTTCACAAATTCTGGTTTGTTATTGACCAGGGCATCCATCATCACTTCCTCCAGGTCACAGGACTGTATTGACACACAAAATATGTATTTTGGTGTGTGGGGGAGAGTAATCAAGGTTCACTGAGGAGGACAGGCAGCCTTTAGCATTAGGACATGCATGTTTTGCCTGCCTCCAGGTCAAGAGACAGTGGAATACGGAAGAGGGGTAGGCCCCTTCTCATTTCTCTATGAGAAAATATTGATGTAAAAATGTAAGTTTACATGAATGTAAGCATCAATTTAAAAATATTAATACACGCCGTAGGTACCCACTGCATGGCATACACTCTTGCAGTGGAGAATGCAAGGACTCCTAAAAACTGATGTCAAGATCTTTCAGATACAAAGATTTCCTGAAAAAAAAAAAATGGATTGTGGACTGATTGTCCTTTAAAGCAGCAAAATCCAATACCTTCCACTCCACATCACCATTGAATATTTCACTTTTAGCTATGTCCACTCTATTCCAGGCAACTGCCAGCTTTAGTTCATCCAGATATTCCTGGGCCTCCTGACTGTGGCTTTTACAGGCTGCCAAAAATAAGAAATACAAATAAACTCAGTACTTAACACTATTAAATTAAACATAACACGTATGCGATCTGAAGAGCAAAATGAGATCTCTTATTCAGATTCTCAGACTTGCAAGTCGCTTACCCAGCAATCCTTCACAGTCATTTTTGGTTCTCCCAACTTAAGAAATTGTAATAGTTTGCAGACACTTTTCAAAAAACATTGTTTATTAGCAGAATTCTGTATTAAAACTTTAAGTTATAACATCTAGTCTTTGTAGATGGATCCTGTTCTGCAGAAAGAGATGACTCTTGTTTTTGTCTTAATTAACACACTAGATATGGAATGTCTCTTCGCCATGCTAAAATCGGTCTGGTCCAACACAGACTGAAATGGATGGCATTTTTCAGGAGACACAGTGAAGGCTTTTTATATATGGATTGTTCTAGTTGGGGAAAAAAAAAAGTTGGGCTCTATTTGTGGCTTTTTAAAAAGCTTTTAAAAATGTCTTATAATTGAAATAACTGTTCCAATATTTTTCTTCTGCAATTATTGCAGTATTTTTTTTCCTATTACTAGTAACAGGAACAAATAGAGAAATGAAGAAACTATTACAATAGCACTCTATGATAGCATTAGATCAAAAAACAAACATCATATAATTTGGTACAAGTTTACAAGAACTATGGTTACTGCCTCAGTTACTTTTGTCAATGAGCAACCATTTGATTTCTGCATCAGAAATGAAATCTGATCCAACAGCCAACAAAGCTTGCTATGGTCATAAAATCATCAGTGTGCTATGCCACAAAAATCATCAAAGAAGACGAGTATTGCAGCATGTGTGTTTATTGCTCTTACCTTTTACCAAAGCTTTTAAAATGACTGTGTCTAGTTCTTCTGAGTTTTCTTGCTCAAAGTTGTGCAGAGTTAGAAGATGTTGTTGTGAAATAATGTTCTGTATCTATTGGGAGTTGAAACAAACTGCTTTACTCATTGTCCTACTGCTATACATTAATGACTACAACCTCATTGGGGATCACATCTGCAGTGGGTCCCAAATAACTTATGTTCTAAATGAAAGAATGAGATCTGGCAAGAAGATGAACGTTATTAGTTCCTCGCATGTAAGTGAGGCAAGGAAGGAATAACTACCTTGTCCAAAATCACATAGCAGGGTAGTAGGAATAGAATTCAGATATCCTGAGAACCAGACTGGTGTTTTAATTAAAGCATCTTTTTTTATCTCCTCTCCATTTATATTTGACTCTTAGTCATGAGACTCATTCTGTTTGACCTTTTTCTACTTGATCTTTAACTTGTTGTTTATTTAAAATCATAGTCTTTAAGTCATTTATGAGTAAAAGTCACCATATTCTGAAATATACAGTATTCTTTTTCCTTCTGCTTCTCTATAGAGTTTCCTTCCTCACAGTAAGGCTGCAACAAGACTTTGTGAGCATCTTACAGGATTGCTTCTATATATTCATTTCCTCATGTTAATAATTTGATAAAGTTCTCTCTAATGGCATTAGAAGTGGTTAGGATTACAGTGGGGACTGCAAGAAATGAGTAGGCCAGGCTGAGTGGACTTCATCGAGGCACCCAGCGCTCTTCAATGTAATGATATGAAGACAATATCAAAGGCTTGGGAGGCTGTCTTAAATACTTACATAGAGTGGACTGAATTCAGTGAATGTGGCTCAAAACAAATGGTGAGCATACTATGAATCTGTTTTTTAATTTTTTAAAAAAAGAGGAACACTTACAACTCAGAATAGTTGGTCTGACAGGAATGGTGATTAGAAGTTAATTTATTCATGCATATCTGTAATTAGGCTTCATTTAACAGCTGTAGATCATGAATTAGGTCTCTTCTTTCACAGCTGCAGAAGCTCCACAGCTGTGGAGGATGAATAATGCTTCACGTCCTCCAGAAGGACTGCGAGGTTCCTGGGAGCTGACTGTTACTTGAGGGAATAACTGGGGCAGGACAGAGCCCTAAGTGTTCAGCTGAGTTATGAAGACAAAACAGCTTGTGTGATCTACTGAACATTTGATTTTAACGTCAGACAGAGCTATCGCACTAACGTTAGAACACTGGGGTGTCCTAAACTTTTGAGCCAGCTTCCTAGGAACCTGTACTGAATGAACTACAGAAGCTAGTAATGGTAGGAGAGAGCTTATGAAGACAGTGCACATAATGATCAAACACAGGAGCTCACTGTTGCTGTCCACTGGAGAATGTCCTTCCACAAGAAGTTTTCCGTGGGGAATTTCTCTTTGAATTGCTTTTCAACAACTTCTGGCATGATAAGCTGTGGCTCATTCATGAATACAGCTAAGATATCAGCTGTACCTCCAGATCCTGCTAAGATAAGCCAGGGAGCAGCATTTTCCAAACCGCTGCAAATTCTCTGTAGTTTAAAAAATACATTTTTAGAATTCATATATAGAAGAAAATTTTGAAGCATCTTCTATCCTGCAAGGTATTTGCTCTGTGGAAGCATGACACTATAATTTGAAAATGCCTTATCTAGCAAACCTGGCTTTGGGTCTCCTTGGAGCTTTGTGGCAGAGATGATGGTGTCACTGTTGCTGGACAGCACTGAATGAGTAGCCTACTAGTATGTGATCCTGAGTAATAATCTAGCATACTTATTCCCCTAGATTTGGAGCCAGCTTCCTTCTCAAGGTACCAGCTGGCACTGGAAGCATTAGTGGTCTGGTGGTGGCTATTCAAAATCAAGTACTTATCTCAAAAACTGATAACTTTAATATGAAGAGAATTAAATTCTAGGTATGAGTTTTTACTCTTTACTTGCAGCTGATACTTGCATTTATCCATCAGTTTTACATCAATCATTTCATATTTTGTACCAGCTATTTTTCTTTTCTAACATTAGAAGCAGCTTCTTACCTCAAGTGTGCTTGGTCCTCCGTTTACTACTAAACAAAGGACAGGGATCTCAATGCTACCTGTTCCTGTGAAATAGGTGATTAAAAAAAAAAAAAAAAGGTTAACAACTTTCACAAAACTATTGTGTTTCTGCTGTGTCCTTGAAATATTTGTCCTGTTATGTACTGTTTCTGTAAGCAGCAAAACTTGAACTTGCAGGATTTAGGCAATTGCAGAAGCTGATGGCAAAGTAAAAGAATGTAACACTTTAGCAGATGAGGTCTTAATTTAAGTTCAGGATCATGATACCTTTGCCACATATCCTGCATGATATTTTGGCAAGCAATTGAGCATCTTCTCAACTCAGAATGCCTCAGCTGCAAAATATGAACAAGCGGGCTTCTGTATTTCATAGCAATGGTGAATATAAGGTCATATACTATTACTCTTAAATATTAATCGCTATTAATATGGTTAACTATGACTCAGAATTGAGTCAAATATTAATCATAATATTAATATTTACGAGAAAGTGATCAAGATAGTGGGTAAATGGGGTAACATAAACTACAGGATGGAAATGTAAGACAAGTCTGTTGTGTTTTCAGAGGGACAGCTGGTATTATTTATATTCAGATGCAGTTTGAAGTGAGAAGCTTGGCAGAAATGGTCAGTTGTGCTCCCTGCTCTCCTGCCCCTCATTTTGCAAATGTACCTAGCGTGTGTGGGAAGGTATAGCGGAATTCAGGAGAAAAGAAGGTTTGAAAAGTATCAAGAGCCTGGCTGTGTAGACAGGTCAGAGAGATATGACCTATACATGAGTTGAGAGGAACCATATACTCTTTATTATGATGCTTAGACTGCACTGAATCGCATTTGAGGCTGATTAATGAGATGGTTAGTCATAACTGAACTTACATTTTTCAGTAGTTCTACATTTAAAAAAAAATGCTTATGAAATACTTATTTAACATCTGTCATGGCAGTGGAGGAAGAAATGATGTAAGCATCCCTGCTTTTAGCCATCATCTCGCAGAGGCCCACTTATTCCTAGATGGCTTACATTGTAAAAGCTGAACTCTGCAGGCCAAAAGTGTTTATACATTATAGTAGTAGCAACATGAGATGAATTCCAGCTATTTCTTATAGCCGGAAAACAAAAGACATTTAGTTCAAATATTTTTTTTCATGTTTTTCTTGTAGATGTCTAAAAGCAACGTGCAAGTCACCAGTTACTACTTTTGGGCTCTGCAGTGGGATGACTACAGAAATAAGGTAGACTTGCACTGTAGTCTGGAGATGATTGGTAAGTAACTTATTGGTTTACTGTGAATGGCATAGCACTGCCATATCCCTTTACGATGATGTTCTAGTTGAAGGGTGACCTTTGTGACTCGGGATTCCTAAGGACATGCACTTACGCTTCCAAATTTTCTTTATTTACTTAGTCATATGAAGTTTAGATGAAGTGTTGTAGGAAATTCTCATTTTATGGGGAAACACGGGAAGCCCCTAATTGCACAGAATATTGAAAATATCAAAATTTTGTTCTGAATGATTTCCAGGGTTCTGTTTTTTTTTTTTTTTTTTTTTTTTTTTAAAAAATGAACATTTTGCATGATTTTATCAAAGTGTTTTATTTTGGTAAGATTTAACAGCTTTGTTCAACCTGGATATGAATTTTAAATGAAGGATATTAGCTTTGTTTAAGTGAATTGGTATTCATCTAAATGACAAATGAATCCATATTTTTGATGGAAAATAGTGCTATTGGTTTCTTTTAATCAAGTTAGGTTTGCAAGCAGGGAGAGGCTATTTCCTAACTGTCAGCACTGCAGCCTCAGCCTGCTTTTACAGTTCAAGTGTGGTCTTTCCTATCTGAATCATCAGTAAAAAGCATTCTTAATAAGCATTTGTGCAACCAGAGTACGGGCTACAAAATAGAATACTCCATATGAGAGTATGAGTGAGTTCTCTCTCTGCGTTAACTGTGATATTACAGAAACAATGGGAAGCTAAAAGGAATGGCCTGACTACTACAGCTGGATTGTTTCCACAAATAGCAGGAGGAGGCCTGGCCAACATTCTTCTCATTATAAATAAAGCACACATAGCATCTAATGGCCATTTAAATCTATACTCTTTATTGAGGATGAGATTTCTATCTTAAAATAAATAATGATTCTGTGGCTTTAAATACTTAAAAGGACTTTATACCCATGTGGGAAGAATTCAAGACCTTCTGCAAGAGGGGATGAAAGTGTACAGCAGAGAATATTCTTGCCTTAGAGCCACTAGTTAGGATTTGTAAAGCTGAATTTACTTTCCTTTTTTTCCTGTGTGTTTTAATGCAACCAGAATCATGCTTTGAAGGTCACCTTTGGGCTGTGCTTAAGGAGATGCAATACACAGCAGGATTTTTGGTTCAAATAGTTTTCAAGTTGTTTTTGTTCCACCTCTTACACAATGACAAGCCCGTTTATTTGATTCTGCCTAAATGGATGGTAAGCTGAGAACTATACTAACTTTTGCTAAGACCAGCATGCACAAAAAGCTGGAATGCCCTGGTATTTCTGTAACATCACTATTCAGGTTAACATGCTTATATGGAGTCTACTTACCACCATATCCAGTACGCTGTTCTGAAATATGCTTTTCCAAAGTGAGACGTAGTTTAGTGGTTCCATCCGGCTCATCTGGGGTTATGTGATCCACCAAAATAAAATGGGAATGATTGTGGTCCAGTGAATACAATGGGCCTTGGACATTATCATCTGACTGGTAATGTACAGGGTTTTCATTCTGGAGAGAGAGGGAAAAGTGTTAGTGCTTTATGCAAAACACATTCTGTATTCTTGTACGTGGTTCATTTCCATTTTTAGTGTTCTTTACGCCACGATGCAGAATGCAACCTTCCAGACACTGAGAGAGACTCTTTGAAAAGAGGAGAGAAGAAGAATGCATTTCTTGTAAAAGGTGCCAGATTCAGCACGCCTGAAAGCTGAAGTCCTTGAAGATTCCCTTCAGGGCTCTGCAAAATACAATGACATCAAATGTCTCTGGGACTTAGGAATTTATTCAGAAGTTTACAAATTGCTTGTTGGACAAAAGAAAAGGGACCACAAAACCTGATGATTGTGGAAAAAAATGTAAATGATGGCTTAATTTGTGTCTGCTGGTACAAATGGAGGCAAATCTACTGACTTTAGTAGCATTTTGGTTACATTTAGACCAGTACATATGTTAGACTATTGTATGTCCATATTGATTTAAATGCAGTTTTATTTAGTTGGCAAGGTTATGGTTATTCTCAGTTGGAAGGCTAAATTCTAAAAGACTGAGTAACATGTAGGTTTTAGAAAGTACAGTCTCTTAATTTTAGGAGGGGATTTTGTCTTGAAAGTATTTATTTATTATTTATTTATTTGCACAAAACCATGTCTGCGTAAAACAGAACCTCAATTCTAGTCTTTGGTTTTAGGGGTTGCACTTAATATGGACTTCTATGCATGCCATTTTTCAAGCTTCCCTTTCTTATGAAAACTTTCCTTCCCACTGCTGCATGTTCCACCAAAAGTGTCTTGACAAATTTTGTTTTGGCTGAGGGTTTTTGTATCTTTTGCTGCATTGTAGCCATAAGTCTCCTAGCCAGAGGGGCTGGCCTTTGAGCAGGATGCTGAGCCTCAGCAACCAATGAAAAAAGGTTCCAAGGGATTTCCCTATTTATTCACTGAAGACTTGGAAGTGATCTTTCAAGCTCGCTTAAAGTGTGTCATTAACACAGAAGAGATGCAGGGATCCACTGATTTCAGGGTTTGTTTTTCTCCTTGTTAGTGTGAATTGTTAACTCCATTTTATACAATAAGCTCCTTGTGTTAGTGCCAAGTATAGAGAGAACTGGATTTACACCAGCACTGCTATCTATAGTTCCTTTGTCTTATTACAGTTACTGACTAAAATGCAGAACGTTTTTGGGTGGAAGCAGTGCCAGAAGCCATAGGGTCATGAATGTTCTACACAAAACACTCCTTGCCAGAAGCTCAACTTTAGTTAAGAGGGAGCAATGTAAATTTGATGCAATAAAAAGAAGGAGGGAAAAGACACAGATGAATTTTGATCACTTGAACTGAACTTCCCTGAGCAAAACTTCCAAATGCTCTGAACAAAATTCTTTCTTCTGAGGTCCTTTTGGACCAGTTTAAATGCACATACAGGTTCCGATTTCCAGTTAGCGTCCCTTCTGGCAGAACACACAGGTAGCCACCCTCAGCAAATGGAGTGGTAAAAGAGGAAGCCAAATGACAATAAAATGCTTGAAGCAGCCTGGCAGTCACCCAACTAATTAGCTGGTATTTGCCAGCCTATCTGAGAGAACAACTAGGTGCAAGTTCAAAGAGTTGTCATCATCTCTCTCCCAGCTTGTCTATGAAAGTAGAACAGGACAGAGAAACTGTTGTTCATTATGGCTATACACCTGTTTTACTGTTGTAATACTCTGCTTATAACAGACAACCCAGTGATACCCAGTGATAATCTTGTCCTGGCACAATTCTTTTCTCCTTCTGCAAGTCAATTCAGATCAGTGTTCCCCAGTATTTGCAACAACTGTTTTGTTGGGTAGATTTTACTGTGTCTTTATTCTCTGCGTGGACCTTGACTGCTTTCACCTGGCCCATGAAGTTCCTAGAGTTTGCAATAATTAGACAAAATTCTGAATGTTTGCCCTTCTCTCTCAGTGTGCCAATCAGTTTTTGCACATCAGATATCAATTCAGGGACTACCACAGACAACTTGGTCTTCAAAAATTTATGGCTCACGCTCCACACTAGGAAATATACTTTTTACAGTATCTGTGAAATAGCTTGAGATCCTGCAATTAGTGGGCTCAGGGAGAGGCAGTGGGTATTCACCGTTTCCTATGACACAGAAATACTGTTTTCCTCAAGTACATTTTTCTTCTGGCTCTGATCTAATGTCTAATACTGTCACCTGCTGGATATTTGCAAAATTGCTGCACAGGGAGGTAGGACACATGGCACGAAATCTTCAGTGCCTAACAATTCTTGCTTTTTATCTTCCCTAAAAAACTTATATTTAAATCAGCTTTTCTTTTAAGATGACTCAACATTTTGCTGCCTATCACTTCAAAAGTCAGCTGCACTTAACCAAAAAACCCAGAACAATCCTGTTTCGTAGGTATAACGAGTAAAAGTAAAAAATACCTTTATGTTGTCCAGAATTTCTCTGTGCTGAATTTTCCTCAGGGAAGTTATTCCAATTGCAATCACACTTACTTTGGATGAAGTACTAGCCAGTGCATGATCTCGAACAGCTTGCCCTAAGTGCCTTGTTATTCCAACACGTAAAGCACTGGTAAAAATCCAGGCACCTGAAATATATATATTTTTTAAAGCGATTAGAAAATTTCTTTTAAACTGAACTTGTCTGCGTATCAATTAACATCACTTACAGCACTAGATTAAATAACTGTTTGGTGGCAATGAGGCTACAACCTCAAGTGATTCTACACTTCAGGAATGATACAGTGCCTACAGTAATTTAGTTAAAATAACTTATTTTTGCTATTTGTACACAGTAATTTTTATTTTCAAGGTATTGAAATACAGTTTGTAAACTACATTCAGCAAAGCCTTGAACTTCTAAAATAAACATGTGAGTAGCCCCATTGATATTAGAAGAGCATCATATGCTAGGTGAGAATCCAGCAGAATATAAATTCCTCTTTAATGCCTACAGTACTAACCTGTGCTTTGAGCTGCCTTTATAAGTCCTTTTTTTAAGGTGTCCCGTAGCCAAGGTTTCATCTGCAAATTTTCTTCTTCTCCTACTAAAGAGACAACCAAATTGGGTGCAGGTAGGTTCCATTTGTTGCGCATAACTTCAAATATAATGCCAGGATGAATGGTACACGGCACCTTAATAAACTTCAACAAACAAAACAAAATATACTGAATAACAATATGATAGCAGGATAGGGTAGAGGTGTAATTCACGGGGAACACAAAGACAAATTTACAGTTAAAACAATTAAAAACTTATTTGTGCTCCTTGATAAATTGAGAAAAGTTTCTTGAAGCAAGGTCTGACGGAGAACTAAATATCAGGACGAATTTAGCAGGCTCCTGTAAAATTGCCATCAAGTCAGTTCTACTGTTTAATTCTCTGTTAAAGCTTTAAAGAGAGTCTTGAAATAGCTTACCAGTAGGTTTATCCAGTTGAAATCCATAGTGCTTAATTACTTGTCAATAAATAGTAAAAGCGGGAAAATGATGCAAAATGAAGGAAGCTATTTTTTTCTTTTTATTTATTTTTAAGGGAAAAAACCATCACCTGCTGTACTTTTAGCAGGCCTGTGTCAATCAAAGGATTGATTTCCGTTTATCAACACACCTTATTTAAAATGACATGGATATTCATTAAGGCACGGTCCCTACCCCAGTACCGCGTGGTGCTGTCCCTGGTGGCGTGCTGACCTCGACTGTTGCTACAGTCTCCGTATTTAATGCTAAGCGAGCCACAGCTAAACAACAGCAACAGTGTTAAGGGGCTCGAAACCCCTCAGCGTTGTACCTTTCCACGTTTCTTTCCAGAAGCTGTGAAGTCGATCTCTCCTACACAGTATGGCAGTTCTCTTTTGAATACTTCTTCTTTGTCACTGTTGTAGTGCTTGGCTTCTGCTTCCTCCATTTTATTTGTAGGATAGTCACTAGTAGGCCAGGGTACGCTGAGATGATGAAAAATTGGAAAATGAGAATTCAAATTGTTTAAACTGGAGAGCTCACAAAGTCCAGGAATTTATACCTAGTTGATTTTTTTTTAGTCAAACATTTTACTATTATGCTTATAAGCTTTAGCTAAATTGGAGATTTTTTTTTTTTTAGTCAAATATTTTACTATTTTACTATTATGCCTATAAGCTTTAGCTAAATTGGAAACCTCTGCACCAAGGGTTGGATGTATACACAGGAGAATGTGGATTCTACACCAAAGGTAGGTAACTTAAGTTATAGAGGGACAGGAAGCAATAAGGCATCTGCACTTTCATTTAGAAGGAGCAAAACCTTGCAGTCTGTCCTGGCTCATATGAGTTATCACAGGGCCAGGAACTGAACTCAAATTCTACAAGAGATAATGAGATTGCCTCAGCTATGAACTATTGGAAGGAAGAGTAGAGTGGTGGCAGTGAATGTCGGACTCACAGTTTCTTGCTGTTGTAATCCATCAAGCTACTGTGGCTTCTACTATCCAATGTGAGCACTGAATAAGTAAATAATGACCTTATACTTGCCTGAATACGAGTTAAGAGTTTTGTTCTGTCTGCAGTAAGAATAGGCTACTTCTTAGCCAAAGTATTTTAGACCAGTCTGTATTTGACCACAACAGTTCAGGGCCCCATGGTTTCTATTATTTGTGCCTATATGAAGTTGAAGATGGCAAGTTATCCATCCTTCTAGAGCAAAAGTCATTAAAAAGTCACTGCATTGCATGAGACATTGGCAAAGTTTGCTTGCTCCCTCTCCACCCTAGTTTGACTCACCTGATGTAATTATGGTATGAAAAATACAGGTTTCAACTTGTGGGTCTTAATATATTTATTTACAAAACAAAAGCAAAGAAGGAATTCCTTCCCTCTGCTCCATGCCTTCATTTGTATATTCACTATGTCCTTAAAAGTCCATGTGATAGTGGACCAGCACTAGTAATCATCCCTGCCTTAATGAGACTGTGTTCATAAAATCTTTATTTCCTAGCTGAACAGAATGTTGCGCATTTAAAAGCGGGTCAGAATAGTGAGTATTTTGTGGCTTTATGATGATGATCCGGTAGAGGGAGCAAGACCTCCAAGTTGTTTCCTTGGGCTGGCAAGTCATCTGGAGCCTGTACCCTGCCTGGTTCACCACTGCTGTCTCTGTATATTCTGCTCTCTCTCTTTTTATTTTTATTTTTTCCCATACAAACATTGTTTGAAGTTGACCTTTTCTCAGGTTTTCAGGATTTCAGTTTCCTATACACCGATTTGATTTCACATAGTCTCCCCCCTGCCTGCTTCTGTCACAGGCCACAGCTTTAAAGATGTAATTCTCATTCTTTCCTCTGTCTACATACTAGTTACTTCTGGAGCGAATTAAGTGCTTATTCTGACTAGTGGGACGCCACACTTGCCCAGGTACAAGTCCTACCTCGAAGATCCTCTTTCAGATTGTCATAATGGCAGTCATTACAAAGCATACCTTATTTTCGGTCCGCTTTGCCACTGTAGATGAAGCTCTATCTCCTAATAGCCTGGAAGATCATATTTTAGGACAAATTCAGTTAATACTTAGTGTTAAAACACATTTTGACTGTTCTGCATCCTTGTTCACAAAATTTGAGTGTGTGGTTCTTCAGGATTTCTCTTCTGGAATAAAGACACTGACCTATTGAGCTGATTCTTTTTATAAAGAATCTTTCTACATTTGGATAATATTTTTTTTTCTAGAAATAGCAAGCAATTTTTTTGTTGTTTTGTTTAGCAATTCTGGTTTTGGAGACTAATGGGCAATAGCAAAGAAGATAAAGCTTCTGTATTTTACCTACTTTTTTTCATAGTCTCGTGTTAAGACTAGCAAGTGAAGAAGGCAGCTGGTAAGTGGTACTCCACAGGACACAGCATTCTTTATCAAGCAGTTTCTGAATCGTGACATTAGCAGATGTGCATTTTGGGGAAAGACTATTTCATCTCTCTATCCTGTTCTTATATCCCTCCTTCAGCATCCAGTGCAGGCCACTGTCCGTGATGGGATACAGAGCTACAGGGATTTTGATAGGAGCTTCTACACCAGGAAGGCATCGAAAGAAGCAGAAAGGTGGCACTGACAGAGTGATGAAACATAACTCCCAAAATTATGCAGCATCCATGCAAGAGTCTGGTATAGAAAAGCTACACTGGATAAGGCACTGGACTATCACGGAGGTATATTTCCTAAATTTCTGCAGGCAGTCAATCTTTTTTTCCTTTCTCTCTAGTGAGAATTGATGCTTTGACAGTTTTACTTATTTTATCTTTGTTCTTGTTTGACTTCCAAGGAATGACAATTGTGCCTTTTAGTATGACTGCAGTAATGACAGGTGTAATTGCTCCTTGTTGGTGCAGTGTTCCACCAAACATAGCTCATAGAGCAAGAAATGCTGCTTTGGTTTTCAAGTGGGTGGGAAAGATGATTCTATAGGTTGTTTATACATTAGCTGAAAACAAACAAATGCTAAACAAAGCAGGAAAAAAAAGGCCAATTCCTTACATTAGCTGAAAACAAATGCTAAACAAAGCAGGAAAAAAAAAAAAAAGGCCAGTTCCTTAGATTACAAATGTTGCAAAATCACCAGAACTGTTCTATAGGATTTGCAGGTGCAGTTAAGACATTAATTGTTTAAGATGTCTGTTTTTATAAAGCAAGCAGACATCTCACCCCATGTCCACTACCAAAGTCTTCGCTGGCACTACACAGGTAGCAAATCATGTAATATAACTACTGTTTTTTTGTTTGTTTGTTTGTTTTTGGAATGCTTTTCTCTTGGGTTTAATTTTGTCTTATTCTGCTCGATTCCAACTTCCATGTAGGTCTCTTCAATGGTTTCAAGGGCTACTGCTTTGAGATTTCTGGCTGTACGAGACTGCAAGTGTGTCAGGTCACAGCAATTGGGTCAGATCTTTGTGGTTGAAGTCACAACATTCCTCTGAAGTCAGTCTAACTACAGCCAGCTTCCATCAGCACAACATCAGGGGCCATTGCCTTATTATAAGGGTCTGGAATAAGACCATCCCTTGGGAAAGAATAGGAAGCTAGTAAGAGGAGCATAGTCCAAGCACTTTTAGGTGAGGGGAAAGGGAAGGAGGAAAGCAGAGGCAAAGTTTATAAGGGGAGCTGGTTAAAAACATCAAGGAAGGGATGACCAGTACTTCATCATTTTCTCTCCCTCTCTGAATACTACGAAATTTTCTGGTAGACTCTTTTAGAAAATTCCAACTTCCCTCAATTATCTGTAAGAATAGCACTGTATTAAGTATGATGAAAAATTTACTTAAAGGCAAGCCATAGAAATTGAAGGGTGGAAAAAAAGCTACAAAAATCCTACCTGTCTCAACTGTATATAAATGTTATAAACATATGTGCACACATGTATTAATCAGATAACCTTTACCTCAGATTCAGACTTAAGTACAGAATTTCTATCTAGGCTGCTGCTATGTATTAACATTTGTAGGTCAAATTCTGTCCTAGATGTTCCCACTGACTGTACACACAAATATCTATGGCAAGAATGTACCTCTAATCATTTCCAGATTTGAAACATAACCTAGAAAACTACTCCTAACTAGCAAAGCAAGTTAAGACAATTATGAGAAAAGACAACTGTCAGTTGCACCTACATCTGGAAATGTGAGTCAACGTCATTTACAACAGGGATGGCCTGATTAAGCTGTCCCAGGTGTCAGCCAGCCTCATGAGTCATTATTTCTGTAACCTCATAAATGGGAGCTGTTAGATTGCACCACTGTACAACCATGCTCGTAATGCTGGCATTTGCATGTCCTAATGCTGTTGCACATGTGTTCCTTCACTTTGGATGATCCTGACTTCTTATTTGGGAATTCTGGATTTTTGGAGATGCAGGAAACAGGCGGGGGGAAATAAGGAAACTGTTATAGGAAAAACTCCTTCTTCCCTGCCGTGAGTCAACGTCATTTACAACAGGGATGGCCTGATTAAGCTGTCCCAGGTGTCAGCCAGCCTCATGAGTCATTATTTCTGTAACCTCATAAATGGGAGCTGTTAGATTGCACCACTGTACAACCATGCTCGTAATGCTGGCATTTGCATGTCCTAATGCTGTTGCACATGTGTTCCTTCACTTTGGATGATCCTGACTTCTTATTTGGGAATTTTGGATTTTTGGAGATGCAGGAAACAGATGGGGGGAAATAACTTAAGGAAACTGTTATCATAGGAAAAACTCATTTTTCCCTGCTACTTTCCTCTTAGTTCCTCTTAGGTTTTCATAGGCTCTTTGCAACTATTTTCACTGCTCACTTAGCCTACTGTACATTTGGAGCTCCTCTTCCTGGTGTGGTAACAGCGAATGGCAGACGGATCATTCACCTCTGCAGGGATGACAAGAATGTGGTACCTTTCACCTTGCCTTCCTGTGTCCTAAACAGGGTTAGGCTTGTCCATGGTAAGAATAGAGAGGCCAAATTTGAGCCTTTCAAAGACATCTAGTGAAAATGGGCCTGTTCAAGCAATGGCAAGACCAGCAGATAATGCCTGGGAACTATTGCTGATAAAATACAGTGTGTTTGACTTTGGTTGTTGTCTTCAAGGGCAAAGGTTGATTTAGAGAGTAGGAGTACAGTAGTCATTAGCTCTCATGGGTTGTAGCAGTAAGAACTCTCCTTCATACCAGTATACTGATGGGCAGGATAAGACGCACCCTGATTTAATCACTACTAGATTGCCCCTCCTGCTCACAGAATACAGTTGAACATGCAGGTGAAATGATACAAAAATGGTAATTCAGAAGGTCCAGTATGATGCACGCTGGTCCATGCTGATGTTAAGTCAGTCACAAAACTCTAGCTTCAGTGGCAAACACACCAAACATATGATTATTTTTCTTGACTTATAAACTTCACATTAAATTGTGTAAACATTATTTTAGTGTAGCTTGTAGAGTTTTTAAGACTTTTATCCTCAAAGCTTTGCTGTTATTTTTCAAAAAGAAATTTGAAAATTTTCAAACATACTCAGAATTAATAATGGCAAAGGTACAATTTCAAGCAATAAGAAGGAAAGGAAGGAAACACACGTTCATCTTAAAATGCTCTGAGCAGTTTTTTTCTTGGTTACCGGGAGGTGATTTTCGTCAGCTTGCAAGAGGCAGCGATGCTGTGGGAACAGAGTAGCAAAGGGCAAGGAGTCATGTCAACCTCCTCTCACCACCTGCTATATACAATGTACAGCGTAAGTACAGCCAGGGGTCTTATTTTAGTTGAGCAATGCTGCTGTGAGTGTCCCCTCATCCATTCCAGATGTGCCTTCCATTGTTTACTTCCCTGATGTTCTTCGTTTCCCTTTTCTCCTTGCCCTCCTCCTAGGCCTCTCCCCTGGCATAGGTCCACTTCTCTGTAACTGATAGGCTGATATCCATATGCAAATTTCTGCAGACTCACTAGAAGAACATTATTCAAATAGCTTCTGATGTGGTTTGCTGTGGTAAGCAGATGAAGTCAGAAACAAAAAAGGAAAAGCATCTATATTTGCATTACTATTTTGTACATTCAGGAAGGGTTCGTATTAATAGAAAAAATGCTTTTCAGCTAGACCTGAAAGCTTCTTTTGGGGCCAATGCACATAAATACATTTGAAAATGTAATCAAAATTTTTAGTTTACTAGGCCACTTTTGTGCTGCATTTGTTTGCACGTTTTGCTATGGTCTGACCCTGTCTCTACAAATCCACAAAATCTCAGGTTAGGGAACACGTTCCAAGGTTGTAGTCAGCCTTCGTATAGCCACTATCTCTCCCTCCTAGTGGAAGTATGGAGATTTCTTCCCATAAGTTTATCTTCTGCATACTTTTTGCGTCCCTTCAGCTCTTGTCTCTGGTACTTGGGGTACTTTCTTAGTTGTCCTGTGTGAAAGTGAGAAAACTCTTGAGTACTCAGAGTACCACTTGGCTCGCTGTGATGGTCGTTTTTTTGCCCCTTGCTATGTTTGTACAATCCTCAAAGATTTATTTTCTGTAGGCATGATAAAGCACTATGCGGGACAGCTGGCCATGATTTTTGCCAGTGTATTTCACGATCCTTGGGTCTTTGTGCCTTGTTTACCAGTTTCTTAGCAACCATGCCAAGAACCATGCTTTGTCACTGGGTCACGATGCAGAAACATTGCCTGTGTCATTACCAGCATTTGAATACACTAACTTCTGACTAGCATTTTCCAAAGCTGCAACTTAAACAACATAATGTGCATAATTGCATATTATGCATGTACATCAGTCTCTTACACAGAAACATATGCATGTATTTCCTCTAACTAATTCCTCTTTTTGTATAAAGCAAGGCTTTTAAATATAAAAATTTAAATTTTTATATTTAAATGTCAGGTGAGATACAAAAAGAGGAATTAGAGGAAATACATGCATATGTTTCTGTGTAAGAGACTGATGTACATGCATAATATGCAATTATGCACATTATGTTGTTTAAGTTGCAGCTTTGGAAAATGCTAGTCAGAAGTTAGTGTATTCAAATGCTGGTAATGACACAGGCAATGTTTCTGCATCATGACCCAGTGACAAAGCATGGTTCTTGGCATGGTTGCTAAGAAACTGGTAAACAAGGCACAAAGACCCAAGGATGGTGAAATACATTGGCAAAAATCATGGCCAGCTGTCCCGCATAGTGCTTTATCATGCCTACAGAAAATAAATCTTTGAGGATTGTACAAACATAGCAAAGGGCAAAAAAACGACCATCACAGTGAGCCAAGTGGTACTCTGACTACTCAAGAGTTTTCTCACTTTCACACAGGACAACTAAGAAAGTACCCCAAGTACCAGAGACAAGAGCTGAAGGGATGCAAAAAGTATGCAGAAGATAAACTTATGGGAAGAAATCTCCATACTTCCACTAGGAGGGAGAGATAGTGGCTATACGAAGGCTGACTACAACCTTGGAACGTGTTCCCTAACCTGAGATTTTGTGGATTTGTAGAGACAGGGTCAGACCATAGCAAAACGTGCAAACAAATGCAGCACAAAAGTGGCCTAGTAAACTAAAAATTTTGATTACATTTTCAAATGTATTTATGTGCATTGGCCCCAAAAGAAGCTTTCAGGTCTAGCTGAAGAGAAAAGCATTTTTTCTATTAATACGAACCCTTCCTGAATGTACAAAATAGTAATGCAAATATAGATGCTTTTCCTTTTTTGTTTCTGACTTCATCTGCTTACCACAGCAAACCACATCAGAAGCTATTTGAATAATGTTCTTCTAGTGAGTCTGCAGAAATTTGCATATGGATATCAGCCTATCAGTTACAGAGAAGTGGACCTATGCCAGGGGAGAGGCCTAGGAGGAGGGCAAGGAGAAAAGGGAAACGAAGAACATCAGGGAAGTAAACAATGGAAGGCACATCTGGAATGGATGAGGGGACACTCACAGCAGCATTGCTCAACTAAAATAAGACCCCTGGCTGTACTTACGCTGTACATTGTATATAGCAGGTGGTGAGAGGAGGTTGACATGAGGTTCAAGTGCTCCTTGCCCTTCACTACTCTGTTCCCACAGCATCGCTGCCTCTTGCAAGCTGACGAAAATCACCTCCCGGTAACCAAGAAAAAAACTGCTCAGAGCATTTTAAGATGAACGTGTGTTTCCTTCCTTTCCTTCTTATTGCTTGAAATTGTACCTTTGCCATTATTAATTCTGAGTATGTTTGAAAAATTTCAAATTTCTTTTTGAAAAATAACAGCAAAGCTTTGAGGATAAAAGTCTTAAAAACTCTACAAGCTACACTAAAATAATGTTTACACAATTTATTATATGCACGACACACTTGAACTGAGGTTAGTTGATCTTTCTAAACTTGTATTCTTTTACAAGTAAGTACAATTCTTACCAAAAAGGAAAAAAAGCTTCCTTTCCTTTTTGGATTGCTTTCATTATCTCCTATTTACATCAATTTGTTCAGTGCTTTAGGCAAATTTTGTCCACACAAAACAGGAAGTATATTCAAAACCAAGAATCACTTTTGCATAAGACATAGGCAACTTGTATTTTGAGAATTGGAAAGTTTAGGGAAATAGTGTCCATCTGTTTTGTTTCTGAAGTAAAACAAAACTTTAGATACAATTTCATTTCCGACAACGTTTTGAACTTAATGCATTGTGCAAACATGTTGTGGCAAAACTATAAGCTTTCTGTTCCAATGTTTTCTTTGTGATAGGACGGAATCCCTCACACTCTACAGGAAGTCTGCACTAAACTGATGGGGCTGGTAGAAGAATCCCTTCTGGATAGAAGCTCCTCCAGTGCAGGAGCATAGAAGGTATGGAGTGTCTTTATACTTTCCAGCCTCACAGGCAACTGTGGTAGACAATTGCCAGACTCCAGTGGAGTCTGTAACAGTTCTGCAGTCTGCTAATATCAGGCCCAAACTGCAGCCAAGAATCAGACAGATAAAAGAGCCTATCAAGACCCAGAAGCTTAGTTCTGCTGGAAGCAAAAACACTGTCTTAGCTGGGGAGAGTGTAATAGTAGAGAATTGCTGAGATCTAATGCAGAACAGGATAAATACAGTAAGTTAACTACTATTCATACAAGAAAACCAAGGGCTCTTGAATAAGTGATCATTAAAAAAAATGAAAGGTATGTATCTGTAAGACATGAAAAGTGATATACAACAGAGACAAAGAACAGCAACAAATAGCTTGTGAAATTCCTGATCTAGGAAATCTGGAAGTATTGCACATATTTCAATACTGGAAAGGAGGAAATGTTAGCAATGACGATATCACTACTGATTACTCACGGGTGATGAAGAGAAAATGTGGAGTAAGCAATGATCCCTTCTTGGCTGGATCACAAGCACCCTTTCAAAACCTGAGACAAGAGGCCAGAATCTGCATTTCTCTCCTATGGAGTTAAAAAACATGCTAAAGGCTATGGATAAAAATCAACCATGCACACCACCCCTGAAGTGCCTGTATAAATAATTTCTGTAGTATTGCTGGTGATCCTACCTGCCAGCTGTCTTCTGCAACAAACAAAACTGTTCATCTGCTGCACTGAAGTCGCACTGATGCTCCATTTGTTAACAGAGTATCTGCTGCTGCTGCTGTTTCCTATTGGAAAGGGAGAAATACTATCAAATGAACTAGCACACCTATCTGCCTGGACCTATGGCAATAAAAGTAAACATTGCTAGTGTCTAATAATATCAGTGGTTGTTCTCCAGAATGAAAACGAGCCCTGCTACACAAATGAATATGCAAATAATAGACATTTCTCTGTACCACTAATGTGTCAATTAGTCATCAGATAGGAGGAACAACTAGCTGGAATTAACTTTAGATGTGAGTGTATTTTCTAAATTAAGTTTTCAACAATCACAGAAACACAGATGCTGGGTAAGTGCATCAGTAACTCATCTAATTAACCCTCCATTCCTCTTGTGAAGACAGATGCCTAACAGACATTTTCCTCAGCTTTAAAAAATTTGTAACTAACTTTTCAGAGCACAAATATGCAGTCCAAGTGCTTTCTTAATTATTAGATTTTCAATCAAATCCTGTCCGGTTATCTTCACAGATAGCTTCAAATTTTGGTGCACAGCATGTCAGCATTAATGTTGTAATCGCTTAAGGGATTTATTCTATATTTAGAACACTGTTGCATCACTGTGCTAGGTAACTTGCATGTGGGGTTTGCTTGATATAACAGACCTCACTTGGTAAAAATTAAGGCAGCTCAATTCACTGCTGTTCAGCTAAGCCATCTTAAATTGAGTATGAAGATTCGTAACACTGGAATATGAAGATTCATAACTGCTAACTATCTTACAGACATATGAGACTCGAAGTTTTGTGACCTAGTAAATACTATACTGCTAATTCATGACACCATTTATTCTGCCCTTCTTATTGAATGTGCATCCCACCAGTGCGTGAGTAATGAGTTACTGTTCACCTTCCTCAGCTGTACAACGTACAACTTACACTTCTGCACTTACTGCATCTTCTGTCATCTGAGTTGCTGTGTCCTGAGCAGATTTCTATTTCTCCTCTGGTTATTAGCCCCATTCATGCAGTGATAGGCTGTGTTCTTTTTCTCTTTGCGCAGCGGTTAGTCTGTTAGCTGTCACTGATAAGGCTCATCATTTAACTAAGTGTGTTGCCATGTGGCTGTGAAGCTGGGTTATCTCCATGTCCATGCTTGTTCACACAGCGAAGTTTCATGGCAGTGGAAAATGCAACGCAGAGGAAGCATCTCCGTATGATATCACAACAGTTAAAGCATTCATCCAATCTGTGTTTCCGTTCAAGGCACACGCAGCGTCTTCAGATAAAATCCCAAAGTTGCTAGTTTTGCTTGAACCCTACAACTTCATACAGTGTTCCAGAGCATCCCTATCTTTGATACTGTTTCCTGTCTCTCCTCTCCATCAGCAAATCTCAGGGCCTAGCATCTAAGTGCGTTTATCATCACAGCTACAAAGGAGGACAGTGCTGTTATTCTATTTACAATCTAAGAACCTGGGGCACAAATGAGAACAATGACTCACGAGAGGTCACAGGAAATCTGTGGGAGAACTGGGAGGTGAACTCTGGTCAATCAAGTCCAGAGTTAAAGACCTGAACTGGCCTCTTTCATGGAGGACTGAAAATATTTTCATAAATTCAGGACTTTTGGTGACACCTTTTTTTAATTCCTTATGAGACTGTGAATCTTGAAGATTTATCAAGTTAAGCTCCAGCCTTTTATATTGCCTTTTTTTCTCAGCTTTGAGGAATACTCATTGTAATGGAAAGCAGAAAACTTCCTTGACATATTTACAGTTGTCATTCAATTCTACCTTTCTTTTCCATTTCAATAATTATATTTCTTTAATTTTTTTCTGAGCTTTTCCTGCTCTTGTGTTTTATTAAAAAGTTAAATTGCATTGATATATTAATATTTGATGGTTGATATAACTTAGTGCTTCCCATCAAACTACACTGACTAGCTCTTAACTTCCATATGTCACTCCCTATATCAGTGAATATTAAATATTATCCAGTTTTCTAAGAATTTACCTGGATTTGTTTTTACACAGACATGTTTTCAAAGGGAAACATGAGCTAATCTGCCCGCCTTTTTTCTTAGAAAATAATTTTATGTTCGCAACTCTGTCACCAGTGTTTTCAGCGCTGAATTACTAGTCCTGGAAAGACCACTGCTTTATAGGAAAAGAGATACAAGCATAAAAGACCCATTTAAAAACTCTACACCAAGGCCCTTAATATTGAAAAAAAAACTCTGAAAAGACCAAGTAATTCAATCATCAAAAAGACGTTTGGTCAGATCACCAGCTGAATCAAAGATTTTATGACTCACTTTATAGCCAATAAGTAACTGAGTAGTATTCTGGGTTTGTTGCATGATGAGAAGTCACTGAATCACCCTCCCTTTAGAATATCAGCTCTCCTGTATTCAGAAATAAGATTTCCTTTAGCCATTTTTTTCCTTTTCTTTTCTAGATGAAAATGTAAGGTCTTAATGAACAATTCTATTTTGCTATTCATCCCACTGTAATAAAGCAGCATATCCCATTAGGGGCCAGTTAACCCATGGACAGCTAGCCCTGCCCTAGCATCAGGCACACATACCTGTAGCCAATTAATTAAATTGAATGGGTGCAGCTGAAAGCGGGGGCAGTAGGTAAAGAGCTCTTCAGGAGGGAGAGGGGAAAAAAAGATCTGGAAGCTTCTGTGAGGAGTGCAGGGAAGGCCTATGGAAGCAGCTTTAGGGACAGTGCTACTGTGCAGGTACTGTAAGGCGTGCAGGGGTAAAACAACATGTAGATTACACTGTTTTTTATCTTTATAGGCGCTTCTGGGATTCTGAGAAGATTAAGCCTGACTTATAAAAGAATAAATGTGATAGAACAGTGTGAAGCAGTGTTGCTTTGGATGTTATCTCTGGTTTTGTTTATTTTTTCAAATGTACGTGTATAAGTCTCCTCTTAAGGCATTTCTAATTAGTGTTAATATAATCTAGTCTGGTGCTCACATGAAGATTGCCTGTTGGTCATGTGTGCATATCCAGTAGTCCAAATGTCTCTGTCTACTACAAACCTTTGTATTCCTTTTGGCCTGGGAAGTCATTTGATGATGGCAAACTCTGTATTATAAAAGTAGGGTTATTTTCCAGAGAGTATCTCAGCTTCTCTTTAAATGCATATATATCCTCCAAGCAATATACTGATCGGATTATTCAATAGTACTATTAAAGCTCTATCAGAACTGGGCAAAGTCCTCAAGTGAAAGACTTACTGTACTGGAGGACATTCATTAACAGCCTGCTGTCTCTCCTTAGCTTAAAACAGACCTGTGAAAATACAAATAACCAAACCAAAATAAAAACTGTGAAAGGTACAGTAACAGTTATTTACATGGCAAGGTTGAGCAAGCTTGTGAGCTTCTGTTCTCAGTAGAACTGCATGAACTTTACAAAATAGCTCCCCTCTTCTTAACAGGATTCTTTTTCCTTGTTCTTAATGGTGCAGTGCTTTTTATTTCACTTTTTGGTTTATTTATAGGGTGAAATAATCATTTTAAAAGAAAATATTCAGCAACAGTCTGTTATCAGAAATAGCTGCAAAAATGAATCACCTGTAGCCCATCAAGCTAGACTACATAAATTTGTTAATTTAGCCACTAGAGGGACCTCCAGGAATAGAATATACAAAAATATTTGCAAAGGCTATTGTAAAGAAAAGGCAAGAATATAGGCAAATCAAACACTGTCATTTCTTTATAAAGAGCTCTGAATTATAGGAAATATGAATTAACAGATTATCTAATAAATTTCATCAAGAAAAAGCACTTTTGATGGTTAGTTACAGAGTTTGGAGGTTTGTTTCTTTTTCACTGAATTAGTGAAATTAGAGTGTCTGCTTTTACAAGACCTATTATATACTTGTAAGGCTGTGTGTTGCGCTTTTGTGGGGTACAAAGCTCTTGGGAGTTGCTGAGAACTAGGATTTAGGGGTGTCACAGGCAGTCTGCAACAAATAGCTGTTTCCTGCAGAATGACTATTTTAGCGTAACCCTCAATTCATTTCAAACTTCAACAGCAGCTTAACAAACCAGTGCACAAATATTGGTACTTCATCATACTTAAACATGCTTACTCCAAAGCAGTTCTATCACAGCTTCTTGGAACATAGGGTTTCTAATTGCTGATCAATCATGCAGATTAAAAGTGGGCTCTCTTACATTCCCTTTTATATGTTTGCACTATACAGGAAGACATAATATAACGCACAAGGTTTGGAGGCTTAGCCCTGCTGAGAATACAAATGCAGCAGATCTTAATCCTAACTTTCTACTGTAAAACACAAAGTACTGCTAACATAAGTCACTGTGCTTCTGAAACACTGCAGATGAGGACATGAGGAGGAGAACTTCTAATAGCCTTACTGAAATCAAGGATGGACTTAAAATTCGGGATAAAATGATAAGTAGGCAAAGTGTATGGGTAATTTTTCCAAGAACCTTTACTATGTTACATTGCATTGTTTGGCTTTACCTGTTAGAACGGTACTATAGGAGTAGGATCTTTCATTTTGCAAGATGAAAGCAACCTGAAATTCCAGTTTGGCAGACTTGATTCTTCACAGGTCTTCCGTGGCCTATTCACTAAGTTTACAGATTTCATTTTGTTTGCATTGAGAGGTTCTTTGCTGGGGAAAGGTGTAGGTGGGGAAGGAAACATTGCTAGTTACTTTTTTATTATTCCTTTGTACTTATCTGGGGCACTAGAAAGCTCTTTTGTGAATGTTTGTTTGGAAAATAATTTGGTACAAATTTGTCTGTATCTTTAGCTCTGACATAGTGTGTTGTATCACTCGAACTGTGTGTGCACAAGCCTCCCATTTTATCATCTGGGGAGGTGCCTCTGATTTAAAGAATCAATCGCAGCTTCACTTAGCTGTAAGGCTGATGATTCCTGGCGTTGAAAATGGGTTGTGAAGTGGAGTCTGCTGCAGAAGTATGCTTATCTATCTCATGCTGCTTGACAGCTGTCAGTGCTTCAGAACCACTTTGGCTCCTTCCCGTTCAACTTGCCCAGGGGAAAAAAATTCTCAGGATTTCTCAAAAATTAGCCCTTTCTGTCTTTCAGCTTTCCTATTCGTTAAATAGAAATAAGAAATTGAAGAGCTGTGGTGAAACTTAATTTGAGATGACAAGACTGGAGCCACGTTATACGTACAACACTATATTAGATACTATAGATTAACATGATTGCAGGCAGGAACTCTTCCTTTATCTGAGATTTCAGGAAGAGATTTAGTGATAATTAATGATTCCTTTACTTGCTTCAACAACTAAGAGTGAAACTATTCCCGGAAATATCAGTTGTTTTCTCATGTATGTGTACCTATGTAAGTACTATAGAGTTACAATGTTTGGGGCATTTCAGAATTTTGGTTTGGTCAGTTTATTTGGAGCTTATTCAACTGTGTTATTTCATACAGATTTCATGCTGACTCTATTGAAGAGAGAGGGAGGAGAACTTTCTTGTGATGCAAGAGGATGATATCTCATTATATTTTCATTTGAAGAAAGGAATTCACCACTATGGCCTAAGATACCTTTGCACATATAAGTAATGTGCAAGTGAGTAATGTGAGTAATCAAATGCCTGTTCAGTCTCACAGGCTTCTAAGGTTATAATATATCTGATGTGTATTATGATGAATATAATGCAGCATTTTGTCAATCTCTTTAGTTCTCTTTTTGAAAATATTCTCAGAAGAATCTCTTTTCGATTATGAAATTTAAGGAATGATTAACCACATCAAAGGCATCAGGAGAATGGGATACTGGAGCATCGAGCATCTGCTGAAACAGACTATGAAGGAGAAACTGCAACTCGGATTTCCTGAGGGAGTCTCCTGTAAGTTTTATCAGGCTTTGAAAAATCTTTTGATTTTTATTTTTCCCATAGATACTGTCTTTATTGAAGATTGCAAAGAGGTTGGGAGCAGAGAAAAAGTGATGCAAGAGGGAGGATGGTAAATATGAAAAATGTCATGCAACAGAGTTGCTCTGCTACCTTTCTAGCTCCACTTTTTTCTTCTTACTGACGGTGTGACCTTGAAGAAGGGCTCTGTCCTAAAATGAACTCTTCCTCTTAAACAAGTAAACTTTTAGGGCCTAAATCCTTAAAAACTCCTTATGCATACAAACCTTTGGTCAAACCTACAACATCGAATAGAACTGGCTAACATCGTAGAAAAATTTTCTATCTTTATTGATATAAAACAAATATATTGGCTTCTATTTGCTGTTCTTGTAAATGAAGGTTAATTGACAAACATAGCTGTCTTCCAAGCATTTCTGCAGATAGACACCTCGGTCTGATTTGGAATTTTTTATTTGTTTGGTCACTCTCTTTGCTATAGAAAAGATGAATATTGCTATAAATAAACAGCAGGACTAATCTTTCAGACAAATAGCAAGTTTTTTTTTTTTTTTTTATCTTATGAGATCCAGATTTAAGACCCAGCCGAGTTAAGCTTTAAAACATATGCATAAGTTTGAATGCATGAAATAAGAAAGTATTGCTGGTATGCAATAAATCTAAATATATGCTCGGATCCTTTTTGAAATTTTGCTTTAGGGCTTAAAACCTGGATATTTGTAGACAATAGAAGTCTTCCCCAATACAACACTGATATACCTATTTACAACACCTAACCTATGAAACCAATGTAAAAGGGGTTTTACATGTAGACACAGCCATGCAGTAAGAGAGCATTCATGCTGCTAATGTTTATCAGGATTGTCAGCTGCTTAACTGGATGGTCTCCAAACTCCAGATATCTAGTGTGCACTAGTATCTTTTGCAACATTACTTCATTCTACCAACCATATTCCTAAACTCTGTCCCCTCAGTTAAAAATAACATAGCACCAAAGAGGGGTGGGGAATTAAAAGTTGATTTAAATTTTCTGAATAGAAAGTTATTTGCTGTTTTCTTTCACGTTTGTCTTAAGAGAAGAATACAAGATCATATTGCCTAAATAGCTTTTAAAAGTGTCTTTTTTTTTTTTTTGAGATACTGGGGCATATTCTATGGATTGCTGTATTTTGCTTAATTCTTCAGAGTCAACAGCTTGTGCCTCTTCCCAGAATGCAGAACTTATCCTAATTACCAGGAGAATTATCACTAATAATTACACAGTGGTGCTCTTTTGATGAATGTATGCCAAAGGTGCCACCTTCCCTAGACGTTCTTACCTCAGTACTTCCTCATGGTACTCCTGCTTTCGTTGACTCAGGGCAAACCTCACAGCAGTGGTTGCAGTTTTGGTGGTAGGTTTCGTTCAGCAGTGCTCCCATTAGCATGTCCTTGAAAAGAAATGAGGTGGTAGTGGAATCTAGAGGGGAAAATACTGTTTTTTTTTTTTTTTTTTTTTTTTTAACCTAGAAATGGTATAGAGATATTAAAGATTTTGTGAAGTAACTGGCAGTGTGTCCACAACTGTGTAGAGGTCAGGTATGCAAGGTGAAGCAATGATCAGGGCATGTTACAGGAATGGTTGATTGTAACTTCCCTTAAATGACTGATATAAATAATTTATTCTAAGGCCAGATGGGAGGAATTGATAGATACCAAAGTTACAAATTCAGGAATGGCATAGTAACTGTGGATCTTCCTGCCCAAGGAAGCTGGAATTAATTCACTTGAAGGAAATAAGGAGCTGAAATAGCCCAAGGATTCTCTCTAGCTGTAAAGTGAGGTGATGACCTCTCTAGTGGAGATGGACAAAGTTTTTACTGTACATTTTACAGCACTTTTGTCTTAACATTTGGGCTTTGGGGGCATTCTGCAGCTTTGAATGTCTTAACACTGTCCGTATCTGGAGTTTCTATTCCTGTGCTATTCAAGGTGCCTGACCACAAATCATAGAATCATAGAATGCTTAAGGTTGGAAGGGACCTCTAGAGTTCATCTAGTCCGACCCCCCTGCACATGCAGGGTCACCTAGAGCACATGGCCCAGGACTGCATCCAAGCAGGTTTTGAAGATCTCCAGAGAAGGAGACTCCACAATCTCTCTGGGCAGCCTATTCCAGTGCTCTGTCACCCTCACTGTTAAGAAATTTTTCCTTAAGTTCCTATGGAATTTTTGGTGTTTCAGTTTCCGGCCATTTCCTCTAGTCCTATCAGTGGCCACCACTGAAAAGACATCATCCCCGTCCTCTGCACTCCCTCCCTTGAGGTATTTATATACACTGATTAGATCCCCTCTCAGCCTTCTCTTCTCCAGGCTGAACAGGCCCAGCTCCCTCAGTCTCTCCTCATAGGGCAGATGTTCCAGGCCCCTGATCATCCTTGTGGCCCTGTGCTGGACTCTCTCCAGCAGCTCCACATCCCTCTTGTACTGTGGAGCCCAGAACTGGACACAATACTCCACATGTGGCCTCACCAGGGCTGAGTAGAGGGGCATGCCCTGAGTAGAGGGACAAATGCCTGTCTTCCAGGAAAATCTTCCTGGATGTTTATATAATAAGTGTAAATGTATTCAAGAGCCTCTAACAAAGATTTTGCTTAAATTTAAGAATTGAAGTTAAGCTTATTCATTAGGTCTCTCCACAGAAAAGGTTAAGCCACAGTCTTCTCAGGACTTCTCAGAAATGAAGTAAACACTCCTCTCCCAATTCTCTTACCTCTCCTATAAATCCTAAAACTGAGGTTTTATTTGCTGTAGTTGTTATTGCCATGTTTTCAGACTTTTCTTTGTCTGAGGCCTAGATGCTTATTTGTATGGCAGTTTTTCATAGGAAAGTTTAATATAATGACATGCTTCTGTGAGCATAATTTCTTAATTAAAATAGAGAATAATTCAAAAGTAATTATCATACCACGACTGTCATATGAAAGTATTCAAAAAATCTAGTACTTAATTCTCAGTTCAGGATTGAATCACTTTATCTACATCATTGGCTGTGATTTTAAAATGATCTACCGACTGATTAAATTGCGGCCTCTTGAGGAAATGGAATTCAACAAAACATTTGTTCGAATTCAATCTTTACCTCTAACAACTCCCATTCTTTAGTTGGGCAAAAACAGGAAGCTGTATTTAAAAAAACAAAACAAACACCTCCAAAGTAATCTTAACAGCAAGCAACAAACAAAACACATGATTTTTCTGTCAGCCAAGAATTCAGTCCAACCGATAACTGCAACTATAATGGCTTTTAGCATATATTGATACCATTCAGATACCTTAAGATAGTCTTTGATTTCATAGGGAAGTAATAGCGTAAAAGATCAAAGTGTCACTTTATAACTTTCTGCACCACTTATAAACATTCAGCAGTGATAAAAGTTATGACTTTGCAGTTTTATCTCACGCAGTAGTTATAAAATGAATGAACAAAACAAAAAGATAACAGATAATTAACATAGGTAGCAATGCATAGATTTAAAAGGGCATAACTGGAGATGAGATAAAGAAATACAGACCTGAACTGGAACAAGCATTTCAGATCTACTCTAGTGAAATTTTAAGAAATGTTTTACTAGTCCTATTCCCTTGGCATTACTGGAATTGGGAACATTACCATCAGCTTCACTGGTAGTACCATCAGACTTCCAAGGCGAACTGCACATCAAGTCTCCTTTCTAGAAGCCGCAGCATCCTACAAATGTAAAACTTCAATGTCATACTTGCAAACAAAGAAATAACAATTATCGCAGCCATTATTCATCTTGCTACAGTTTCTTAAACACTAACAACAGACCAAATCCTGATTTTTCTAAGAAACAACTCAATGTATAGTACCTTAGTATTTAATACCCTATATCCTCCTTATTAATCCTCACGTATATTCTTTGTCTCTTCACTATCACAGCACTAATATCTGACTCAGTAAACATTCTTTTTAACATTTCTCCACCTCCTCTTTCCATTTGTAGCTCTTCTATGTTTACACAACACTCATTGGATATTTTTTCTCTTAACCATCCATCATACTACAGTAAAAATACTGCATTTTAAGGAAACCATAGAATTTAGTGAAAGGAGATTTAGATGTTGTCTGAATACTCATTTTAAATATTTTCTGATTGCAAATGCATTTTTTGTAATGATTTTTTGAGAAATGTAGTTAAAATTAGAGGTCCATACCGAAACTTCATGAAAGTTTTTCTGATATGATAAACAATTAAAAGTACTGGGTCATGGAAAATATTTTAGATTTTTCTCGCTTTACAGTAAGAATACGACTGAGACAAACTTCAGTTGACCCCTCAGGATCAAATGAAGTTCTTAACAATTTACTTTCCTTAGCCTAGCTATTTATGTATCCAGCACTTCTCCAACTTCTGTTACGGAAGTGAATTGTATAGATAATGCAAAAAAATCAATTTTATTCATTTCAGATGTGCTGGGATCTTAAAGTATAAAAAAAAAAAAAACAATATTTCTAAGACATTGTGAAAACATTTTCAAGGAAGAACAAAAGCTATTAAAATATAGCATGTTGTAATTTTGCTGAAGTCTTTAAGTGTTTTAATGCGCAACTGACTCTGGAATAAGGTTATTTACGTACAATGTTAGTCCTTAATAGAACATTTAGATAAAGAAATATGTTCATTAATTTTGGTATCTTAATTAGGTTAATCAATCAGGTTAGTCCTCAAATAGTGAGCCTTTGAGGGTAGCAAAGGCTTTCTTCCTTTGGTCATTTTTCTTTGAGGTCTATTGTAAGAAATATTGTTAGTTATTTTAATATTATTTACTAGTTTGTGACTATTCTTTATTGTAATGGCTAACAATCCATCTCAAAGACTCACAGAGATGTCCCGTTTGGTGCCATGTTGTTATCTGAGGTGATCCTTACCAAGATGGAGGCCCTGTTCCTGACCCAAGGCTTTGGTTGGGGCCAAGATTCAAGCATGCCCCTGGGGGGGGGGGTTCAGGCATTTCCAATGTCATAGAAAGGCTTTTTTTTTTTTTTTTTCCCCCCCAATTGAGCTAGCTTTTCCTTCTGTTCTAACCAAATCCATGATTGTTGGTTTAAAGAGATGATTTGCTAAGCTTGTTTTTAATGCTTTGGCTTTCCCAATGAGTTCCTGGCAGGTGCAAATTGTCTCATTTTTGGAGCTGGCAGCAGGGCTCCC
>NW_010588868.1:88677-134941 GCF_000705375.1 Tinamus guttatus | reverse complement strand
CCCGCGTAACGGTTTGTGCGCAGGTGGATGCGGTCGCACCTCAGGTTGCGCCTCGGCCGCTTCCCGGCGAGAAACGGCGTTACCAGAGCAGCCCTCCTGCTGGAGGGGGGCGGGATGGGGGTGTATTGAGGGGCACTCCTGAGGGGCGGGTACTTTGATTAAACGGAGAGTCCCGGGTTATTTTCCATTTCGGAACATCCTGGATCCAGCAGGTAGGTGACCGAGTGACACCAGCTTTGTGTTAACTGGTGGAAAACAGCTGTCATTGGAGTGTGCCCGAGTGCCCAGACGTTGAGATGATTGTGGGTTCTGCCCTCTGCACCCTTGTGACGATGCCATTAGGTGACAAAGCGGCTAATGGCCCTAATTGCAAAAGTGTATAATAGTTGTGGGTTAAGAGTACAGAACACTTTTAGGAACTGGAGTTCTTCATTTTCAAAAAAAAAAAAAAAAAGGGGGGGGGGGGGGGGGAAAAAAAGGGCAAAGCTTTGGCTCAGCTGCCCTGTATATCTGACCTCTTTCAGGTGCCTCAGATTTTGTGTGATTTTGTGTAGAATGGGCAGGAAATCGGCTCTTTCAGGTGCCTCAGATTTTGTGTAGAATGGGCAGGAAATCATGTTGAATATCTTAGCAATTCTCTAAAAAAATGTGGCAAGGTGTGTCTTACAGTGCGTTGAGTCGGTGTCTCAATGGCATTGCCCAGCTGGATCCCTTCACCTACCTGAGAATCTGCCCTGAATTTTAACACTTTTTTTCTGAGCAATTAGTGATGAGAGCTACATTTCTGTAATTCTGCTTCAGGAAAGACACTGTGGCACATGCAGGTAGCTGTTGCCTGTCTGTCTTCCCAACGCCTGTTTGTAGCATTAGCCCCGGTGCTTCCCGGCTTGCCAGAAGAGCTCTTTCGATGCAGTGGTGAAGGACAGAGCTACTGTGTATTCTCAAGGCTGTTACTACATTATGCATTGTGCAAACTCTTTGTCTCAGCGCTCTAAAGAGACAGGTGGAGGTGCTGCCACCCCTATTCATTTCTTAGGGCAATTAGCAGGTACCATCTGCGTATCTTTAGGCATCCCTCATCTGATTTCCACCAGCAGAGGGAGTTGAGATTGTGTCTTCCTCAGCCTTCTTGATGTCTCCCTAGTTCTGCCCTTGCTACTAATCCTTTTGGTTGCAGATCTTAGTTATATCTACCCTTCCAACTCTCTTGCTTTCTGAGCTCCCACACCCAATTTCCAGGATGCTTCTTTTCCCCTTGATTAGGAGATCCTCTCTTTGACTACGGCCCATGCCAGTCAGGTGCCAAGCATTAGTAGCCTAAAAACTGCCCCTAAAATGGAGAGCAGAAATGAAGCTATTCCTCCAGAAGCCAGCAGTTTGTTTTAAAAAGTAATGGAAAAGGCAGATAGTTGTTCTGATCCAGAGAAGGTACTCCTGAACTTTGGAGGGGGCATGAGACTTGATTTTTGCATGCAGTTTTCTGGTTTGTTTGTTTGTTTTTGCAAGTGTTTGGCTACTACTGATGACCTGAAGAGCTTAAAAAAAGAAGTCAGCTACCAGTGTTGGGTCCTATCTAATTCTCTTTTTGTAAGGTGTCCCCCTCTTTCCCCTCCCCAATCGTGCTTGCCCTTCTCTACTTCTAGAAGAAGTAACTTGATGTTTTTGCCAACATACAAACAAGCTTTTGTAGAGAGTTAAGACAGATTTTGTCTTATAATGTGCAATATTGTGATGCTTATCTCTCTTGCGAAGATGAGTCCAGAGGACCAACCTTACTGGCCTGTCTGCTCTCTATGACTCCCTCTGCAGGTAAGTATTTGCTCTATCCTGTAGGATTGCCGCTGTCTGACAGATTTTTGGTTCTTCTGATGTGTTTAAATCACACATCTTGGAAGCAGAGGGACTGTGAATGCAGAGAAGCAGAACAGGACCAGTGATGTGGAGTCACGTTATATCAGGGCACAAAGACTAAACCTGAGTAGAGTCCTGGCCAAGGTCTAAGCGCAAAGATGGGAGCAGCAAGCATTGTAAATCTCTTCATTTTCTGTTATACCGGATGTGTAGATATCTATATGACATGGAATCACCAATTAACCAGTCATATTAGTATAGATGATGCAAATTTTCCTTTTGCTGCATGACTTGGTCTAATGTTGTATTAAATTTATTTCCAATGTATGAAGTACATAGTATGTGTACACCTAATGATCAATAGGTGAAGATTTATATTGCATGGTTTCTGCAGACATAACTGGCAATTGCTTGGAAACTTGAGTTTTGCACACCAAAATAAGAGCTTGCACCGTGTTTTAGTCAAATGTTTGACTAGGTCTTTCTAGAACCACTAAACCTATGGCCATCAGAGGACTTGGAAGTGAGAAAATGAGTGAGTGCTACTGTTCTCCATGTCTTATGGAGTTAGGCTGTATTCCACTTACCAAAAATAATGAGCTTTGAGGCACCAATAGTGAAAGAAATATTTCAGTGGAGATCATAGAATCATAGAATACTTAAGGTTGGGAGGGCCTTCCCACAGAAGTCTAAGCGGGTTTTGAAGATCTCACCTAGAGCACGTGGCACAGGACTCCATCCAAGCGGGTTTGGAAGATCTTGGTGCTGTTAACTAGTTATGCTTGCAAGTACTCAAAGTGAGGTACCATGATGTAAGAGGCTGAGGTTTTATCCTTAAAAAAAAAAAATGAAGTCTTTTGGTCTTTTTAAGGGTTATTTTAAATAGATAGGAAAGAACTTTTTGCCCTCTTTCACGGCTTAAAATCAAAGACCCTAGAATTTATGTAAAGGAACCTCAGTCATGAGCTTTCTGGTGGTTTCTCTTGTTTTCGCTATCATAAATAATGACTTCTGGCAGCAAGCACTGTCTTGACTTCCTGTGTTCTTTGAGGCCATTAGCAGAGAGAACAATGCAAAGGTAGACGGACCATTGGTGTGTTCTGCTGTGGCAGCTCTCACGTTGCCATGCAAGAATCTCTTATCTTTGGGACACTGCATGTTTCTGGCTCAATTTACTTTGCCTTTGTACGAGCTCATTTTAATCAGGCATGACTGCTTGCCATTTATGTGGATCCCAAGGTGCTTACATAGGCTTGGACAGACCGGCGGTTGTGAGCTGGGAGACGGGTCCCGAGGAGCTGGCAGAGCAGATGCACGATGCCCTGATCTCTCAGAAGTGTGACTGCTGCAAAGTGTGACTGTGCACAGATAAGAAACAACAGTAGATAGAATATTTCAGTTACGTGGTGTATCAGGACTTACAGTGATTCATTTTTAAAGATGTTGTCTTGTTTATATCCAATACTATGAGAAAGAAGTGTAACTCCAAGCTGACTTCTCAAGTTGTAGCTGTGCAGTGTCTTGTAACCACCTTTGAGGTGACACACATGCTTAGGGAGCATGTGTGGGGAAAGAGGAGAAGAAAAAAAGGAATTGGTTTGTCTGTTTTTCCTTGGCCCTTGTCCACAGTCAGTTGCTTTATTTTGCAGTAGAGTGGACATCTCTGCGGCTCAGTGCTGTGTGTCTATCGATATATCTGGTGACATCTTTATTTGAAGTAAAAGGGACTAAAAAGTAAACTTTACATATTCCCAGAGAACAGGAGAGGCTTTTTGTGCGGTCCATTGTCATAGCTGGCTGTATATATAAGACAGCTAGTATTTGGGAGTCACTGCTGCCTGGGCAGCCCTGCTACTCATCAGACAAATATTTAGTCATATTTTGAGACATGGGCAGACTTCTCTTAGAGTGTGAAGCTGCAGTGTTTTATCATGTTGTGTATCCGCTGCTGTGCTAGAGTAGAAGCAGTCCGGCGAAAGAGTATTGCCAGATGATTACCGTGAGGCCATAATGTGCAGTATTTATCTGTAATTTTCAATTACACAGGACGAGTGTTCAAGCATGTGAGCTAAAAGTTTTCAGCAAATTGTACTTGAAAGCTAATTTCAGTAAACTATACTTGGATGAACGGAGCATGATAATATCATGCTATGCATTTCATAGAAGTTATGAAACGCTGATACTAATGAAGTGCAGAATTGGTGAAAAGTGAAATAAATTTTCTTGATAATTGATGCTCATCAGAAAGAAAAGTAGGATCAAAAGCAGGTCCTTGCAATGTCACCCACCGAAACCACCATCTTTGCTTTATCTGTTTCCTTGAGTGGTTGCTCTGTGAAAATGACTAGAAACTTTGAACAGTCAAAGTAGAAGGAAGGTAAAAGCTGGGTATTTCTTACTAGAATGTCTTTTGAAGGAACACACTGTCTTTAGTTAATAATAAAGAAAATCCGATTGCTCCTTCAAAATGTGTCACACCACATAACAGTTACTAGAAAAAGCTTACAGAATGTCACCTTAACCCCGTTGTCTGCGGGCAGGGGCCATTAAGAGGCCATGCTGCATGAGGGAAGGGAGTCCTCCTGGGGCAAGGGAGAATAAGACTTTGCAATTGTACCAATGTTTAGAGTTTTGAGAAACCGATGGAAGCAGAAGGCTGTAAAATCAGCCAATCAGTACTAGAAGTACCAGGATTCTAGTACTAGAAGTACCAGAAATTGCAGAGGCAATTTGTGTGGGATGGATGAACTGCTTTGTGGAACCTACGTGTAACATTTGTATATTGGTTAAGTTTGGGCAGGCTTTTGTGGAGATAGGCTCTCTCTGCCCAATCATCCTTCCAGGATAGTATTTCAGGTCCCTCTCTGGTGTTTGCTTTCCTTCAGGAAAAGAATTATTCTACTTCCCTTTAAAAGTTGCACATGAATGATCTTAAGAAAACTTGTAGGTGCAGTATTCCCCTTTCTGGATATCTGTCAAGTACTCGGTTGAGCAGTTCTGGCACACTTCCTTGCCCCAGTTCTTCAAGTGCCAGGAGAAAAACATGCAAGGCTGTGTAGATGGGCCGCTTGCAAAGCCTCCATTGCAACTGAATCAAGGCTAGAGCTGAGATTCAATTGCAGGCAGCTAATTAGGCTGAGCTCCAAATGCCCGAGCACTGGATTTATTACAAACAAGGGTGCCAACATATGCTGAAGGGATGGTGACTATGCACAGGCATGGCACTTTGCTGACTTTAAATCTGGCAGTGCCTCATTACTTTGTGCGTTAATAGATTATTGAATGGTCATTAGTGGCCGAACATAAAGGCTGTGAACACTTGCTCATTCAGCTCCAGATGGAAACAACTGCCTCACTGGGGACAAGGTGTTTTCAGCCTGCCACCGAGAGGTCAAGCAGAAGTCCCGGATCTGCTGGAATGCTGCCAGCTGCAAACAGCCCTGGGGACTGGAATGAGTCACCCAGGCTGGGAAAAAGGGTGTGTGTGTGTGTGTGTGTGTGGAGACCAGGGGCTTTTTCAGGCAAGGTACTGGCTATGCAGACGTGTGAACATGAACCATTGCAATAATGGAATGCCAACAGGAGGGCACGCGTTTGCAAGCTTCCACTATGGCAGTAGCTACTATATTTTTACCTCCTTCTGGAAAGGTAACTTTTTGGTAATAACAGGGTTAGAAAGCTAGTTTTGTCTGCTTTACTAGTCCAACTTTAAGGTTAATTTTACTGCTGCTCTTTAGTCAGTGATTTAAAGGCTCCTACAGGAAGCTCTGCAGCTTTCCTAAATTCACAGAATCACAGAATGGTTGAGGTTGGAAGGGACGTCTAGAGATCATCTAGTCCAACCCCCTGCTCCAGCAGGGAATTAAATAGGTTTCTTCACCACCAAGTCTGTAGAGGGCTGCAGGGGGATTCACTATGAACTCTTCATCCGTGTCTGACACAACCAGTCTTCAGGTGTGTGAATTCTCTGCCCTCCCTTTCCCCCTACATCTTGGTGCAGAGCAGCAAAATCTGATCTATCTTCTGCATTCAAGGAGCTGAGCAAATCTAAGAAGTTGTACAGGGGTCTAAGCACAGCCTGGTAAGAATGTACGTATACTGCGACTATCTGTAAATAAGTACGGTAAGGCATATCTTAAATGGCAGTTTCCACCTTTAGCACCCTCAACTTACATCAGAAGGCTAAGGAGTTGGAGAAATGAAAAATGTTCACCAAAGCCAATGCAGGGCTTCTGCATCCTTTCCATCTTCTCCTGCTTCTGCAATTATTGACCCAGATCTTTCAGAATTTCCTATTAGTTTTTTAAGTAGGAAAATTATTATGTTTTGCAAATACTGTCTTATGATATGTCATTTGATAATTATGTTTTGAAACATTTGAAAGGCACTGCCTCTAACTAGTAAAATCTGGCAGTTGAAATGTCTAGATGTTTACAATTGATCCATTTTTTCCCAACTTTTTTTTTTCCCACTGGTCCAAGAAAATTGTGCTGGCTTGGGCACAGTGTAAGTAATAAGCAGAAGTAGAGGTGCCTCATCTCCTGGAAGGATGTTGACAAGTAGAGCAAAGGAGAAAGGCTGCAGGAAACAATTGCTGCTGACAGTCTCGTGCCTTAACCCTTAGAGTGCCTCTGCCAAATTCCCTATCCCCTCTTGCCATGGCCTTGAACAGATGGAAGGGGAAAGATCTTCCATACTGTGGCTTTGAAAAAAGAGAACACCTTACACCCATCATGATTAAAATCAGTGTGATATTTATATTCTGTAGAACACAGCTTTATCTGTCCTTTACAAGCTTAAGCAAATAGTACTTGATTTTTACTTTTTTTTCAAATACTCTTCCTAAGTAGATCTAATTGAGATTATTCAATTTGTTTGTTATTCACTTGTGTTTTGAAAGACACTGAAATGTGGTCAAACCTGTCAATGAGCAAATAAATAAATGTGTGTTGCCTTATCCATAGTGTGCGTAAACTTCATGTAGTTATGTGCTGTTATCTTATCAGCAACCCAGAAAGTATTGATAGTGTATTATCTCAGCACTTGGCACAAAATAAACCTGTTCACTCAATGTTTTCTGTGTCAACAGGTGATCCAGCATCTTAGTGCCAAACAATCTGAGCTGTTTCAACGATATATGAAGTAGGACAGGAAGAGATATGAGGAGCTGGTTTTTGCTTCCATAGTTCTGCTCATTCCAGGGAGCCCTTCATGGCTTTTATTTGCTATTAGGACATAAACTTATTTGGATATTTTCTGTGTACTCCAAGGGAAAAGAAAGCAAGGAAAACCCTAAAAGAATGTTGAGGTTGCAAGAGACGGCCTTCAGATTCAGCAAAGACAAGACTAGTTGTGCTGTGTTAATTTTAGCCCTTCCTGTGCGTGTGAATTGCTTGTTCTGCTCTGAGTGTCAAACACTGAGAAATTACTGTGATGACTTCTGTGGCTACATGTTTTTTTGTGGCTTTAATATAAAACTAAATGCATACCCGTCAACTCCTATTATAGACCTAGAAGACTGTGGGAAGAGCTAATGTGAGAAGTACATAGTTCTGAAGAAACTTCCAGTGGGCAGTATCTGTGGATGTAAGGGTGAATTGGCCTTTTTAAAAAATCTTTTATATTAAATAGTGTAGACAGCATTCAGGGCAATACTACCTGTTAGCTGCTGCTGAGGCGGTCGTCTTTTTCTGAGAAAAGTTTTGTATTAAATATCTTTCTCTTCAAACAAAAAATGTCCACTCTGATTAAACCCTCAGATGGCCTGTGCTTTTCATTACTGACATAATATGTGCAAAGTGCCATCTGATTCTTCTTTTGATTAATTTTGTTAGATATTGAATGTATAATATGTGGTCAGTTGCTGTTTATTAGAGCTGATACTGCGATTTTAAGTCAGAAGTGTTTTTAGAGAGAATATCTCAAGTATTTTTATAGCGTGTTATTATTAACTTCTGAAACTCCACTTTTTAAATATATAATTGAATCACAGCTCTTTATTAATTTTTCCTTCCCATCCTAAAACTTTACAGATGTTTTTAACCAATGGTTCTCTACACTGAATGTGTAATTTACTCAATGAAACTTCAGGAAGGCAAACACAAATCTTGTCCGGGTGCTTTGTTTGTTTTATCAGGTAAATCTCTGTGGTGTTTCACCTGAAATGGGTTACGTGATGTTCCAGGCTCTGTGTGTGTTCATTTTAATAGAGGCATCTAGATACTCTGAGTGTTACTAACTGCTTTGCAGAACTCTTTGCTGTGTAGACTGCTCATGCATCCCGTTTGCTTTTATCGGGGCCATCTTCTCTTGAAAATGGTATTTTATTAGCTCTGCATGTTTCTATTGTCAATGTTTAGAGAAAAGTAGGATCAATATAACTTTGTAATGATCCAAGACCAAGTCTTGGTTGGCCCAATCCATCAATTTCCTTGAGCCGTGAAGTGTACCAGCTGCATCTGGCTCCAGGACAAAAGTAGTTTTAGAAGAAAGAAAAGAGCAGTAGTCAGGGAAAAGCAGCCATGAATATGTTTGGTTGGTTCTCATCTCACACTTCCTTTCTTCCTTCCTTCCTTCGTCTTCCCCTTCTTCCCCCTGTCCCGACTGATAGCAAATGTAATGCTGTAGATGATGGTTCTGTCTTGTGGTTAAAATGAAGTTCTCTGTATTTTCACTGGAATTGTAATCCCCATCTCTTGAATGTGCCACGTGTTTGTTACACCAACTTAACTGTCATTATCTCTTATGTGGTGCCTCTCTTTGCTTGTGCCTTCTCCTCCTAAATCTCCAGAATATGTGAACTCAGATGTGAGTGGAAGCTGGAATTTTTAACACCGCAGCCATAGAAAAATTGTGCAGATTTGGGACAGGATCTGAAGAAAAAAACAAGTTAGTGCGATTGAAGTAAAGGGCCCTGTAGGCAGTAAATAATTAATAGAATTTGTCTGTGCTGCTGAGGCTAGCACCCACTTTGTAAAATAAAGCTAGTATTATAGGGCATGTCTTTTATATAATTAATTTGGCCTCTGTGTTGAGTAGGTGTTTTCCAATACAGTTAGCAGAGGTCATGGCGGTGAAAGTGGTTGTTTACTTTTTTCCATTCTTCCACTTGCCTTGTGATAAACATAAGGAAGAATGAAGTGTTTTTGTGGAATGCTTCTGGGTTGGGTACTGTTACTGCAGCATAAGGAAGATGAGCAGCTATGGGAAATCCAGACAATGTAGCTTTCATCCCCAAAGTATAAATGTGGCTATTAATGAACTGAGATAAACAAGTTTAAATGTAAAGATTGAAATGGAGGGAAAAATAGTGTAATCACTAAGGAGAAAGGAATGACTTTAAATTTACAGCTCCTCTACATCAGCTATTTTCCTTATAGAAGAGGAGAGAAAGAGATGAGGCTCTTTAGCATCTTGTGGACCTGGATGAAACAATGAAACTTTCTGTTCTTTTACACTTTGCGTCACTAAGAAGTTTGCGACCAACCTGGCTGGTTGGAGGGGGTGATAAAGTGTCTCAGCTGCTCTCCTGGCCTTAGATGTGGATTGTAGCTGAGGATTACAGTGATACGCAAGCCCTGCTCCTGTTCCAAGCCAGGAGGACGTGAGGGCTCCCCGGCCCAAAAGCCGGCCGGCCGTGACGACACGGGGCAGAGCCGCGCTGAGCCCGGCCACGTTGGACTCCTGGGCAGACGTGGCCGCTGCCAACTGTGGTGTTTCCCTGTGGGGCAGGGGTCTGCGCTCCCATCTCTCTGCTGCATCTAGTGCTATGGAAATCTGGAATATGCTGTGGCTCTGAGGTATGGTGGCAATGCCGATATATAGGTGGGATGTGCTTCAGTGCTTACCCTGCTCTGATGTCGTGTTAGGAGTTTACAGCAGTTTGCTTTGTGTGCTCCAGAGTTTGTGTTAATCCAGTGGCATCAGGGACTGACCAGCAACTATATCACAGATAAGATTTTATCCTTCCTCCTCCCTGACTCACAAGTCAGCTTGGAGTTCTCGGGTGTTCTGGAGAAGTGTAGTGACTAGAACAGTCTTCCTGCTCCCTTCTCTGGCATCCAAGTCTAAAATTTTTATCAGTTCTGCTGTGGCTTTATCAAATCACAGTGCTGTTTGCTTTCCCGGGAAATTGGCACCTGTGGCAAGTGTTGGAATGTCCCGGTCTGTCCTTGGGGTGCTGTGGGTGTCTTTCACAGCAATAAACCCTCAGCCTGCAGTCTCGAACATGGGCAAACACCAGTCAAGTGCACAGAAGTGCTTATCATCTCCTGCTAGGCTGTGCATTCATAAAAAGCAAAGTCATAAAAACCCTTCAGTGCTTGGCAATTCCACAGCTTACTGTTGGAGTTGAAAAGAATTCCAGAAGAACACAGGCTTCTTATCAATGTTAATTGCTAGGCAGTGGAGAGTTGCTGTTTGTTTAACGTCGTTTGGTATTAGCGACTCTGTTCTATGCTGTATGTTAGAGATATGTCTCTAGCAAGCAAGGTGCTGCTGAACAGAAAATTAAATTCAACAAAAATAACTCTGTTTTGAAGAGGAACTGAGGTTGAACAATTTAACTAAATGGGTGAATAAAAGTAGAATATATTCTCAAGGAAACATTGACTGGAGCTGCATAGTGCAGTATTAGGATGTAGAAATTAAGACAGCCTTATTATTGGCTGTCTATATTATTGAAGTTCTTTTGAGCAATTGAAATTCAAAGTTTTGAACTGTTGCTTTCTATTCCCTTCTTTTAAAGGAATTTTATATGTTTCTGAAAGATACTTCATGACAGTTGCCAAGGGGGCAGATTGGCAGCTAAGCAGAAGTAGCTGCAGTGGATCTCAGCTTCTTGGATCTCTTGGAGCAATACTCCTGAAATAGCATGTGTGTCCCAGAGGAGTTGGTGTGGCATGCAGGTGGGATAGACTTGTGCAGAAATTACCCATTCTAGTAGTGTGCGTGTGGGACTAAAGCTGTTTGCATTTAGTGCATTATCCCTTTTGTTGAACTGGTTAAGGAGTTGATTGTTTAGATAGGCAACGTTGTTCTCTGTTGCTGAAAGATGTAGAGAATTTCAGGATGGTGAAGAAAATGCTGGGTGCTCCTGCTGGCACCTGAAGGAGATGATAAGACCATCTTTATTTTGGGGCTTCCACCTTTGGGTGATGGAGGCCAGTGTTGCAGATAGTTAGGGAACGGCGGCCGGAAGATATCGTGCTGTACGGAAAGATAGGGCCCCTAATAGCCAATAGTGTTTAGTCTATGGTGTAAGCAGACGGATGTGACGTTGTAAACCTAGCTATATAACACCTTGTTACCCATCAATAAAGGCCATTTTGCCGTCCACCACATTGGTGTCAACTAGCTGATGGCCCGAGTGGCTTGGGGGTGGTCGCCGTGCCGTCCCTGAACCAGGTCGCTGCAGCCGTTTGAACTGCAACAGGCCAGTTGCATGGTAGATGAGCAAAAGCATCAGTGCAGAGCTAGAACACTTGTTTACTTACTGCGTTAAAATCTTTCCACACTTTAAGTGGAATGAGACAATTTTTCCTTGTGACCAGTAGCTGCCAGGATTTTTTTTTTTGTTCCTGCATCAGAAATGTTATGCGTGGAGGTGCCCTGGGTTATGAACTGCTGATCTCCCGCTGTCTCTGCAGCTAGCGGGTGGTGAGGAGCGCTCCTGAAACGCGGTACGGCCAGGCTGCCGCTGCGGGCGCAGAGCCGGAGCTGGACCGCGGGCAGCAGCGTTCAGCTGGTCCCCGCTTCGCACCTGCACGTTCAGAGCTCTCTGGCAGCGCTGCTGCCTTTGCTTGAAGGGGTAGAGAAGCGGAGATCAAACAGGTGCCTAATGTTTTTTTTTTTAAACTTCCCACTTCTTTTTCTTTAGTTGCTTCCTCATATTTGTTAGCTTTTATTTTACTGACATCGAATGGCAAATGTTTGCCCTTTCTAGGCTTTCACAATCCTAGTGAGGGAATGGGTTTGCATTTTTGTTTGAAGGGAGCAGTTCCTGTTACTCATAAAACAGGAGTGGCTTTTTTTTTTTTAATAAAGGTGCAGGATGTCTGATATGTAATTACTGCATGGTAACAAGTACAGCAATTCTGTAGTGTCAACAGCTTGGCAACCAATTAGTTTCTGATCTGCTCGTAAATTCCGTGTCCCATTCAATGAAGAACGGACTTGAATGTCCAATACAAGCCCTGATGATACACGGATCAGAAAATATTTCCCTAACTGAATATATAGTACAATTGCATCTATGTATTCGATCTTATTTGCCATTTTTTGTTTTTGTTCTTTGCTAGCCCCAGCACAGCTGCCTCCCGTGGGGCTGGGACACATGCAGTCCAACACAGTTTGCTTCACGGAGAAGGAGGTCGTGAGCAGTGGTGTCAGTGGAAGGTGTTCACGAAGGGATGCAAAGCCTGTGTTCTGGGAATGGGAAGCTTAGAGATGCCAGGCTACTGTATACAGTGCATAAAGGACAGTGCCGACCTTCTCGTAGACATATGGTGTTGTTTAGGGCTGCTGTTAAAGCCCAGAAGTTGCCTTCATTTTATTTTATTTTTTTGTAGATGACTTGTATTACTTCAGTGCAAGCTCTCTGCTGCAGGTGGAGCTGTTGCAGATTTCAGCCCTGGCGGGCACTGAGGGAGTGCTCAAACACACTTCACCCTCCCAGACCCGCTCACTCGTTTCCTGTCATCTTCACCTGCCTGTCTTTATGTGGACCTGCCAACGGTGTGTTTAATCTCTGATTCTGTGATAGCTGTTTTGGGGAAAAGCAAAACGAGGTGGGAAAAACAGAAACAGAGGGTGAAGGGAGGGGCAGAAGCGTGTGTAATAGCTGCTGAAGTGGTGAAAATCAGCAGATACGACGTGTGTTCAGTGTCATGGGCAAAGCTGCCCACTGGGAACTCTGTGAAGTCTAGATATCTTTGTTTTAATAACATGCCAAGCTCTCCCAAACATTGTTTGTTCCTCTTGCACTGCAAATGGAGCAGATATCTGCCTTAACGAGCTTTGGGGGAGTCTTGTTTATCCCTGCTCCTTTTCCGTCTCTGCATGCACAGAAAGCCGGTTTTAGAGGGGGCTGCAGCGAGGCAGGGGGCTTGGAAGCCTCTCGGTGCTGAGAGGAGCTCTGCCCTGCCTCGAGCCTGCTCGCTCTGATCGGGCATGGCCCTCCGCTTCCCAAAGCTGCATCCTTTGTGGAGCCCTCCACCAGCTGACTGGCAGGGTTCGGTTTTGGGGTGCTTCTGGATCACAAGGCTTCAAGCAGTGATAACAACTGGCCTTTAAGTTATTTAATATACTACAGGAAGCCGTGGTTTTGTGTGGAGCATGTTAATAACACAGTGTGTGTGCTAGGAAGACTTTTTGAAAATGATTTCCCAGGAAGCGTCAATTTTCGTGGCTTATTCAATGATATAGACAACACACTAACACTGGCAGTTAGAGATGTACTTATCAGGAGTCTGGAAAACCCCATCCAAAACTCCTTAATAAAAAGCCAAATAAAAATAAAAAACCCATTTTGCACACAGCTTATTCACTGCTTAGCATTACAGCCAGTACAGGAAAATGCCTTGGTGATTAAATTATGTCGTCTGTAGGGTATGGTACTAAATTTGGAATGTTCTGATATTACCACAGGTTGATTTTTCTTGTCAGGTGGATTGTAGCAGGGCTGAAACAAACCATTAATGTTGATTTAAATCTTGACAATTGAGATGTTGAAAGTTGCCTGTCAGTGCATAATCTGCGGGCTTAATTTACTTTTCCCAGTGTTTGGGGTGCCAGGAAGCAGCTAGTTTTACATCTAATTTTAGGGTCTGTAATTGCTGAGATGACCAAGCCTGAGGGAGGAGGAGAATAGCTGTTGTGTTGTGTGTTTACAGTTAGAGCATCCTGTTGTTCCCCCAACAATTTTGGGGAAGAGTGCAGGTTATCAGAACCTCATGGGTTTGTTAAGGAAGGGAATGATAAATGTGTTATTCCCAGGGCTGCCTCATGTTCTTCAGATCTCGTGCTGTGCCTTTTCTGATGCCTGTGAGAGGACGCAGCGGCGCCCAGAAATCGGCCAGTTACCAGCAGATACGTGACTGCTCAAGGCCCCTGCCCGACTCTGAGCGTTGTCGCTGAAGCCTCCTGATCTCCTTGGAGGAGACGGGGTCTTTCTGCTCTGAGTGTGTCCCTAGGGTGCCGGGTTCGGTGGGGTCCCTGTGCTTCCTTATGTCCTCTGTTGTTGCAGGTAATTCCCTGGAGATGGTGCTTTTGAAAAGCAGCTGCATGACAAATGGGTAGACTTTGTTCTGCTTGCTCTGAAGTAGTTGTTGTTCCTCAGAGCCATCCATAATACCACTTTGATTAACAAAGTTGTTTTTTCATATATAAACAACAACAAAGCAAACTCTTATTATCCAACTAGTGTTATGTGTTGGTGGCAATATTCCTCCAGAAATGTGCAAAAACAAAAGCCCCCAAATGGATGCGCACAGTGGTCACGTATTAGCAATTTCAGACGTTCCTTTTCACCTTCTTGGTGTACTAGATTCTACGGGTATTGCTAGTTTGCACTTCTGTGGCACTGACAAAATAAGGCAAAAGGTGGCTAGGACAGAAGCCTTAAAGCTAATTGCCAGTGCTGAAAAGTAAATTGTACTAATGAGCTTGGCACGCGTTTTTTTTTAATGGGTGTATCTTATTGTTTCTACATGTGCATTTGATTACCCAGAAGACCTTTAGTTTCCTGCCCTCTCAAGGTGGGAAACTGCAGCAATTATAACCATCAGTGCAATCTGACACACGAGCGGTGACCTTGAATGTGTTGGGCTTGCTTCCTCGCCTTATTTGGGACTGCTGGTAAAAAGCCATTCGGACAAAACGCGAGTTTGAAAGCGGCACCCTAATGACAGCAGCGCAGTGGTCCAGGGGAAACAATGTTGTGTGCCGCACGCTAAATAGTTATGGCTAATGAGTTAATGTTGCAAATCTCTTGGAGGAAACAAAGGCCGTTTGCGTCAGGAGTTTCAGGGTTGTGGGTTTGAGCAGCGTTAGGAAGGAGTCTTTTACGTGAACAGCAGCACGTGGCGATAGGACGGGTTGCTCGTCTGTGCGCGGCCCTACGTTGCTCGTGCGCGCTGCCAACGTGCCCGGGGAGCCGGCGGGTGGCCCTCTGTGCGGGCACGGCGCCGCGGGCGCTTCCTCCCCACGCTCTCCTTCACACAGGGCTGAGCGCTGGTGCCCGCAAGCCCAGAGGCCTGCGCAGACCGCCTGCGTTCAGCGGCATCATCCGCAGTTGTCTCAGTTTGCAGCTAGCAGATAACATGGGTAAGACTGACATTGGTATTAAGCATGTGGTTCCTCTGGCACTGATTGATGGTGTTAGAGGGGTGCTCTCGTTCAACAGAATTCCTCCACTCAGCATTTTTGTATCTGTTTTACTTAGATTCAGATGCACAATGATATTAGTGTGAGGGACCCAATGAACAACAGTACATGAAAGGCACACCCAAGAAAAAACTAATTATTTTGGATTACTTGTGAATTCCAGTGATTTCCCAGATGTGCTGAATGCAGTTTCCAAAGATACTTGGCAGTGAGCCTTTCAAAGGTCCCCTCGGACAGTACCTGCATTTATTTAACTCGTCCTGAAGACTTCCTAATTCTAAATAATGCAGTTAGAGAGCTAGTCAAAATTTAAAATACATTGGAAACTTACAAATATCTCCTTGCTGGACATTCAAACTGACAATTTCTAACCCTCTCTTTTTTTGATTTTAGATTATCAAAACTGGATAATAAAAACATTTTCAACAGGTCCCTTTCCCAAACTTACTTGTTCCTTTTGCAGCACAGTAATGGCAGGAGGAAATATAAGGTGAGCTGAAAAGAGTAGAACATGAAAATTATCATTTTCTTTCTCTCCTTTTTTTCTCTAAAACCCCAGCATACAGATAGGATTTATATGTTCTAACTCAGAATTTCTCAAGTAGGAATTGGTCATGGTGTACTTTTACCTCAAGACATGACAGAGGCAGTCACTGGATACTCACCATTTAACAGCTTTTAGTTGAAGGTGTTTTTTGTGGTTATTTTTGATGGAAGTTGTTTTTGTTTCATTAGCAGTTTATAGAAAACTGATAATATTTAGGTGTAACACTTGGGATAGGAGTATACTAGGCTGATTTCCTCCACATGCTTTTTTCCCTTTTCCCCTGCATGCCACCTGACAAGAGGCCATCGTTGTTTACTCTCAGGGCATTGAAAGACATCCTGTGTTGACTCTCCTTTCTTTGGCCTGAGGTAAGTTTTAATTTTGAACATGTTCTTTTGTTCTTTTTTTTTTCTTTTTTCTTTCTTTTTTTTTTTCTTCCCATTATCAGTGTACCAGCAGTTGGTATGGGCTCCCATCAATGACCCATGCCATTATTAGAGGGGGAAAAAAAGCCATAGGAAATTAATATCGTATTTGCTTTGGCTGTGTGGACAAAGCTAAACCATGGCTTTTTTTTTTTTTTTAATACAAAATCTTATAGGCTAATTCATGCAAGATTTTCTGTGCTGATGACAGAAGTCACTTTTCTAACCCCCAAGCTTTCAGGAAAAGATTAAATTTTTGTGAGACTCTATTAACATGCTCAGTCTTGCACCACAAATCCTGCCCACTTTTTGTGCTGAGTTTAGCTGGTTCAGCGTGCCAGCAGACAGGCAAGTTGTTCTCCTGAACGTGGTCTTTGAAGGGAGTAGCTGTGTGTCCCTGTGATTTTTTTGGTTCTTGCTGAGTTCTTACAAATTATACTGCAGCTGCTATTCTTTCTGTTGGCCCAGAGGCTTAAAACCAGCAGGTTTTCACCCATTTGGAAAGAAGTAAATTAAATGAGAACATTTGGAGATGAATGAGGAGGGGGCTAGCTATCTCTCTGTGGAAAATTTTTCTGTTCACTTACATCTTCCTCTGAACCATCTCAAACAGGAGAAGGATGTTCAAGTCTATTCAGAGTCAAAGTCAAGGAAACATGTGAAACTTTTTTGCTTGCACTTTTTAGCAAGTATGCTGTGAACTTTATATCCTGAAGAGTCAATTTCCAGATGGTTTTAGGCAAATGAATCTTATGATGCAAGGGATTTCCTTTTTCCTGATTGCTCCATTCTTGGCTTCTTGCCCTTCTCTGTGGCTCATTGAATATAGCTTAGGAGGATGAATGTTCAGTAGAGCCTAGTAAGGGTGATTTCAGTTGATGGTGTCAGTTTTTGCTAAAGCAGTAGCAAAACCTAGCTAGTTCAGCAGAGCACTGAAAATGGCAGTGAGGGTTGTCACTTCCTCAGCTTTAGCTATTGTGTGTAAAAGGTCTCTACTGCAAAGTTCTTGTTTGACAGTAGAGGAGAAGGGTGCACAGTTTGGCTTTCTGTGGTTATTATGGACTTCACCCTGTTTGCATGACCTGTCAGAGAAAAGAACTTCGCTGTGTCCTGGGCCCACTCTCTTGGCACTCTTGAGTGCCAGCTATCGCCCCATGGACTCCAATGGGATGAGTTTTCTCTAGTCATGTATAATTAAATCATCATGTTCTCCTGCTAGTTCCTCTCTTGAACCTTGCACAGAGGCCTGGGAGACCGTGCAGGTGAAGACCGAAGCAAGGAGAGAATCTTCTATATCCATAGAAGCTCTTCTGGTTGCACCTATGATCCCACTCAAGTGTCGAGTGTAGATGATATTTGGGAGCCTGTGCCTCACTGAGTGTTCACAGCCTACTGATGCAACTGAGATAAGTTGACTGTAACAGAACTTGAATCCTGATTCTAGAAGTGTAAGGTAACTGAGGATAAAACTTAATCTTTGGTAGAAGAAAATTCTTTAGTTCTACTTCTGTCCTTTAATGCATAGATAATTTAAGACTTAAACTGAGTGAAGTAGGTCAGTGTCTAAGTATTCTGTATTGGTTAGATACTCATAATGCTATAAAAAATGTGATTACTGTATTACCACATCCTGAAAGGACTGTGTCAGCTACACTCCCTTTCTTTCTGTACAGTGCACAAGTACAGGCAAATCTTTTTTTATTGCTATCTTACTTATTTACTTTTTTAACTACTCCTTTGGCTTTGGGTTGGCTTTGACTTTATTGGAAATACAGAATCTAAGTCACTGCTTTAGCTTCTCTCCTCATTTCTCTTTTGCTAAAATAAAACTAGAAAACCCCAAACCATCATGTCGGTGACACTTTCTTGAAGGAAAACACTTTCCATATTTCACATCCACCCTTCATTTCCAGTGAACTTGATACAGCTTAGAGAAAGAGCATTGAGATCTCACTCTGAGGGGCTCAGTGGCTGCCTGCTCAAAAGGCTGGTGTCCTTGTTGCACAGGCACATGTGTGCGTGTACACGTGCAGGCACACACACACGTGTCGCTTGGCTCCCTCAGGGTAGGTTAAAGTGAATTTATCCTAGTGAAGAGCCACAGGGTGGTGGAAGGGGTTCTGTGTCAGTGCTTTCTGCCGTGCTGTGACTTTTCACGTGTAGAAAGCTGGGAAGAATACATAGTGATTGCTTAAGGCTTACAGAAAATCTCTAATCAAATGTGGATTTCTGCAGTGGGTGTTCAAAATTAACAGACTTTAATTACAGGATGCGCTGTAATTAACACAACACAGAAGGAAAGAGGCTGCTGTGGAAAGTCATGTATTTCAGCCCTTCATGAGCTAAATCTGAAAGTTTTTAGTAAGCGAAAATGAACTTGTTTTGCAGTTCTCATTCCAGCTATCTGTAAGTAACCTTGCCCTCTCTTTGATGCTCAAAGTTTTAACATGGTTGTTAGCTTAAATACGGATTCTTAAGTCCTTGTAGAAACCTTTATCTCGAATATTTTGTGGTATGAGATCTGAGAGATGTGACTTTCAGTATCTCTTTTCACATGTAAGAGATGAGAATCAAAGCTGTCTTTCCGTAGTTAAGTTACTACTATTTTCCCTTTGTTAAACCGAGTTCCCCTATCTGTACTGTGTTCCTTTAACATAGTCAGCAGTCTCTTCCTTTTTAAGTTCATCTCGGATACAACCTACATGACGTTGGTTTTAAGGCCTTCATTTGGTTTTAAGGCCTTCACAGCTTATCTTCTTTGTATTTATTATTTTCCCAATGTCAGAAGGCCAGCTTGGAGACTCTTATCGACTCTTGCTTTCGTTCCTTCCAGCCAAATTACCAAACAAGTAGTTTCTGCCCACGTTATGAGCTCGGAGCAGTGGGCCCCGCGCAGCTGCCAGGAGCATCCACGTCCTCCGCTCCAGGCTGCGCAGAGGCAGCTGCTGAACTGCCTCCGTGGTGGAAAGGGCCAACTGGAATGATGGCCACGCAGGGCAAACGGGGGAGCTCTCTGACGCGTGGAACTGGTCCAAACATACTGTGAAAATGAATCCGTGTGAGATTTCCTGGTGGGAGCCAGGTCCTTGGGGATCCATCCTCAGCTCTGCATTAGGCTTGTTAAATGACCTTGTGTGAGTTGCTCTCTGCTGTTCATTTCTCTTTGCTAACAAAATGAAGACTAATTGCTACATAGGTCACGGGGCTGTACATTTGCATGTGCTTAGGACGTAGCTAGCCTCCGTTTTTTCTTTCTTTTTCTGGCCAAAGGAAGACACAGTTGTGCTTTGTGTATAACACAAACTCGCAGGCTATAGTATGTAGAGAGCTCATGGTAAAGGTTGGTCTATAAGGAAAAGGGAACTATGAAATCTCACAGTATCTTGGGGTGAAAGGGGAGAAGTTATGCAGCCTGTTTCACTGGCCCGTTTTGAGGTTCTCCCTTTTTAACAGGCTTTTAGTGTATCTGGACTAGACAGCTGGCAAAAAAACAAGCTGGTGGGATTTTAAAATGAGTAAGAATTGAGCACTGCTGAGTCTCCTTCAAGTATCAACTAGAGAAGGCTGTGGAATAAGTGATCCTTTATCATAAAATCATTTCTCCTGTACAAAAGCTAACTTGTCACAGTGTATATTGTAGAGCATGGAAAAGATGGCATCCTTAACTTCCATGAATTACTTTTAACAGCCTTAGCCCTGAGGTTCTGTGTAATCATTAAAAAGTTTTTATTCACTCCAGATACAGAGCTGAGCTGTAAATGTCTCTTTATAAATAGATCTTTCCTCTTTTGATGAACTGTGGACCTCTAAAAGTTTTTATGGACCTTTTTACGAACATCACTTCACCTTTTGTGTTATCATTTACTACCGTACAGTCATCTTTCTTACTTACCTGTATGACTGAATGGTATGGATAACAAACTACAGAGTGTGTTAGCATCTGCTGCGCTTTATCCCCCCTGTCATGTTAAACATCTGAAAAATTCAAAACATTATTCTTTTTGTTGTTGTTTTAGACTGCCAGTTCTTTAATCAGCATAGCCGTGTTTGGGACAAACGTGCCTTTCTGAACACAGAGGAAGGCCAGTTTAGGTCAGCTGGGATTAATCAAATGAGTTTTCTGAAGGAATAAGTATGGGGAAAACTTGTCTGTGACAGACTTCAAAGTCCAGCATGAGGCAGAGTGCAAAAAGTTCAACCTTAGTTTTGAGCAAGTGACTTTAATTTAATTTGATGTAGGAGAAAACAGTTTTGTAGGTTTCTATAAAAGGGCTTTGACCCTACTAACCTGAGAAGTGTACAGGTGATGGCATATAATGTAATATGTGTGGTACATTCTTTCCAGCCCCTTTTTACTGGAAACTGCTTGAAATACTGTTTTTTTTTTTTTGCCAGGCCAGCGGTCCTCAGACGTGTCATTTCTTGATTCGCCAGCAGTGGATGAGGGGCAGCATTTGGCTAAACCTGTTCTTATCTCCCCTCAGTAGGGAGCAACAACAATTTATCTAACAATTTACTATTATATGAAGGAATCAGTCTCAAAAATAACTTTTAAATAGGTGATTTTCCTATGGGTTAAAAAGATTGAAAACAGCTTCAGGAAAGCTTTGTTACAAGTGGCTGAAATCAGTAAGAAACATCCCTCTGTGCCAGCACGACCAAGACACACAAGCTTCATGGATCACCTTTAAACTCTGAAATATTGTTTCAGATATGTGTATATATATGTATAAGATTTATATAAAATATATGTAAGTTGGGTTTTGTTGCACTCTCTTCTTGAGAGAGTTCAAGACTTCTCTGCTTGAACATGTATGTATGTACCTGTATACATGTGTACATACATATAAAAATCAATATCTAAGAACTAATTAGGTTACTGGTATCCAGGACTTCTTTGTGTGGCCATCAGATGCCGTTTTTTTTAGCAGGAATCCGCGTAGGCAGACGCCTGGAGAAGAAAAAAAGGCGTCTATGGACTCAGAAATGTCCCTTCCACTTTTTAATTAAGCACATCCTGTTGGCTGGTCAAGAAATTAATTCTTCTGCATCAGATTATGAAACAAGTGTTGTGTGTCGTGCACCTTAGAGATAGTGACTTTGTTTTCCCAACGCTGCTGCCAAAGACGTCCCAAGCAGAACAATGCTTTTCTGTGCACTGATGAAGGTGAAATCACATTAAAAAGAGCTATCCAATGGCAAGGGTGCCATTTCAATAATGTCCATAATTTAAATGACGTCCTTCAGACTTAAGTTGTCCTGCTTAATTTCTTCCAGTGCTTTTTGGCATTACTGATGTTCTTCAGCTTTCTGCATCATTTTTGTTAAGTGCCTTGCAGCTTAAAATTAAACAAACTAACTACACCCAAATTCAGTCTTGCAGGCTGGGGTTTGATACCGATGCATAGAAAGAGCAACATTGGTACTGCGGAAAAGAAGAGAAATTCTGATTTAATCTGTGGAAGCCTGTTGCTAACACATTTTGTAAAGAAGAGGTGAATATTTTCTCAAAGTTGTCGTTTGTTACTTTCTGGTTTGAGATTTACAAGGAGACTAGTATGCCTAAAAATCACAATATTTACCTCTTTACATTTATTGTAAAATTGACTGATTAGAGTGGAGTGAAATCTTCTCCTTGGCCAACTTTGTACTCGAGTTCACCGGAAGTAGATGGTCAAAGGCAGTTGGGATTTATAACTGGAACCAGATGTCCAGAAGAGATCAGTGCTGTACCTTGAAGATCTCTTAAGAGTTGTGAGCAAGCCACTCTGTGGTGAAGATACGTGGGAATTTGATTCTTACATGGAGGAATCTCATGGATTACTTGATATATGCAAAGTATAATGACTTAACTATAATGCACTTACAGAAGTACATTTGAAAATGCTGGGCTGCTTTTAATAGTTTTCCATATAGCTTTACAAATCTTCATTTGTTTAAGAGGAAAGCAGGAAATTCTGTGTTCTGGCAAGGTGTTTCTGTTGTGCTGTATTTATCTGCTCCGATCCCATCTCTGATGGCAATACACTGAGGAAAAAAGCAGAGTTTCCAGGATTTGCTTCTAACTAGTAATTCCCAGAGTGGCAAATGAGGCAGATAACAGATACCAGGAAAGCAAAGGGCTGCCAGGCAGTGTGTCATTGAGTGCTGTGACTCACAGCCATTTCTGGAAGTGGAAGGATGTGTGTTTACTGTCGCATCACGCAGGGGGATGAAGTTGACACCGTAGTTTCTTAGAGTTTGGGATGTTGTTGCAATGTTATTAGTATTTATTTAAAATTTCTAGCAGTTAACATCAGGAAAACCATAATCTGACAGTGAGGACGTATGTTACATGTTGTACATGTTGTTGGTTTGTTGACAGATGATATTAATGAAGTTTACTGTCACATATGCTTGAAATGGCAATTTATTATCAAGAACGCTAAACTTTGACAGAAAATTGGCATTTTATGTTTACCAGAAGTTTGGCCATGAAACCACAACTCCCCAGAGAGAGCTTCTGAGGGTCTGCAGCTTGTAATGCATCCCCATGTAATAGACATATGTATTTTCTACAAACTTCTGTCTGTAATTATTATTCACTGCAGAGGACCTCACATGAAGCTAAGCACATGTCTTGAAAGATCAGAATTTTAAAAAGTGCTACAACTGAACTGACATGTGCTGTTGATTAATAACATTAAACTTCAGGTGTCTATAAAGCTGAAATGAGGTAGAACTCTTTTTAGTTCTAAACTTGGGAGATGTAATATTGCTGACACCTTAACGTTGCAGATGCAATACTTTATTCCATGCAATAAAAGAAAGCAGTCCTTGATTACATATAAAACTTTGTATAATTTCAGATAATGGCAGCTTTAACAATTAGTTGGTGTTTCACTTATGCCTTATTAGCGTGCCAAAGAACTAAAACCTTATTTTTTTGCTTTTTTCTTGTCTTACATCATTGCTTTCAAAAACTTGTTCCATGCTGTCTGCAAGCACCCAAAACGTTTCAACACTGAAAGCCTTGAAAGATTTGTGTTTCCTAGTCTGTAGTAATTGTAGTAGCTGTAGTAAAAAAAAAAAAAAAAACCATGTTATGTCCATGTCGATGTTGGCATTGTAGACCGTGCTCGGCATTGGCGGTCTCCTATGCTGCTGCCTGCCTTCCTCACTCAATTTTTGTGATATCAGAAGCCTGAGAAATACTGAAGGATCTTAATATCCTAGACCAAATTTCATAGCTGAGCTCATCTACTGTTCCCAATGAAGAATATGTACTCTGAGCCCAAGTCCCTTCTGCGTGCAGGCCAGATTTGGCAATCCCATTCAATTCTGATGACTCTATGTATATGTTAAAAAGATAATGCCTAATCATAGCCTAAAAGTGTTGCAGCTTAAGAACAGTTCTTTTTAAGCTCAGGGCGACAGAGGCATAACAAAGCTGAAAGGCAGTTTCCATCCATGATTTTATTTTTATTATTATTTTTTCTCTGTTGCTGTGGTTGCTTTTGTGGTTGCTATGATGGCGAGATAGCCCAAGTAGCTGACCCACAGGTGCTCCCTGATCCTTTCCACTACCAGTGGCGACAGGAATGTCATACAGGCTGGTGTATCTTTCTTGCGTAATTTTACAGTAGGTTTTTGTTTACTTGGGACTGCTCAGAAAAACGCTCTAAGTTAGTGTAATACCTATGTACGGTTATGAAAATAGTCAAAAACAAAAGTCAATACTTCTCTGAAAGCATCTTTCAGCTGCAGCTATAAATAATTAAAGCTGAGAATGGTAATTAAAAGGGCTGTGAGAGTACGCATCCCGTTTTACATCTTTCTCACGGTTGGTCTTCATCTTGCAAGCCCAGATGAAAGTCTCTTTCAGGTATAGTTATTTCAGGAAAAAGGAGAATGGAAAGGACTCTGGGAGGATTGTGAGACGTAAGTCAGAGTTGTCAGTCTGCTTCGGAGAGGTTCGGAATGGATCCGCGTAAGAAACCCAGGAGCTTTTCAGATCAGTAGCTGAAGGTGTGATTTTTTTTTTTTTTTAATCCATTTTCTCAATTCATGTGAATATTTCAGCATGTTCACTATTAAATGCTTTTAGAAACATTAATATTGCCTTCCTGTTGTGGAGGTCTTTCATAGAGATAGATACTAGATTGACTATCCTCAAGGGAAAAAGAGTTTAAAGCTGGTTGATAGTGTTATTTTTACATAACCCTGAATGGTGCTGCTGAAGTGATACTATTTGTCACTGATTTATTAACTGTGTACAGCATAGAGCATTCTAGCCTCCATGTTCAGCTAGGAATGACAAATGTCCTGGCGTAAATTTCCAATTTCTTGCATTAACTATATTTTTAGCAGCAGAGTATTCTAGTTGGAATATTCACTCTAGAGCAGTCACTTGCGAAGCCACGGTTCTTAGGATGTCTGACCTTCAGAAGTCTGTTTAGGTCGCAGTATTTTGCTGGCATTATGACAGAATTGTGTATTCAGATGGTTATTATCACAAAGTGTATTTTAATAAAGAAAAAATGTTGGCAAAAAAAAGCAATGAAAGGTTATTAATCATTTGAAGAAAGGTATGGATTATACTCTTCCTGTCCTGGTTTTTCTTTTTGGTTTCCTTATTTCTCAGTGTTCTAAGGGAAAATTGCACATGCGTGTCAGCTCACATCTCTTGATTTTGCTTGCAGGCCTACATAAATTTGTTATTGAATTTATAAGTGCTTAGACTGAAAAGACAAGTATGTTGTATTGCGGAGACTGAGATATGAGGCAGTCACGAAGCAGCCATTTCTGAAGGTTGGATTATTACTGAAGTTATTCAAACTGGAGGATGCTGAAGGTGAGAGATTTGTTTAGGATTGTACCAGGATCTGTTCTCATATTTGACAGCACTTCAATAACCTGCTTATATAACTTAGACTTGTGGAATGGATTGCTGACATTGCATGTAAGAACTTGCCTCCCAGGGACTTTGCTAAGATGCTTAGAAGCAAATACCCACTTTTAGTGTGTCTTGCTATTCTGTGACTAACTCTGTGAGAAAATTGCTTGCTATCTCTTAAACTCTACTTTGGTCTCCACTGTTACTTCCCTAAAACATGGCGATGTTTCCTTTCTTCTCTCTGGTTTTCCCTCTTTGGGGTAGGGTCCTATTCATACCGGGCTGTATGCAGGGCTCGCAAGTAGTTTTTCCATGGTATTATACCTTACCCACCCCCCCAAATGGAGTTTGCCATTCTTACACCACCGAGATAGATTAAAGGGCAACTGTATAGCCATATTTACCCCACTCTGCTATCCCAACTTGCAACTCCTTTTTATCTTACTGATGCATAGCTATTTTTTGTTTTCTAGGGACATGTATTGCATATTTCAGTATCCCCTTTTTGACATGAAAATAATGCACATATATTTTTAAGCAGCTTACACCTCCCTGCGAGGGGAGGTGATCTGTAGTAGTATTGCTATTGTGAAAGCTGACCAACAAAGAAGAGGGAAGGAGAGAGAAGTAATATATGGAGTGCTTAAAACTGCTCCCTTGAGCAAAACTATCAAAACAATATCTGGTCAGCCCAAAGGAGGGGAGTTATTTGGCCTAAGTGTGGTTGCCTGTGTAAGGCTATTGTACTAAACTGAAACTGCTTTCTTAAATACACGTCCAGTGCTTTTATGTAGGAAGATTTATTTAACTTAGGTTTCATGATAGCAAAGCAGAGCAATAGTCTAAGCTTGGCAGTTTTTCAGAAGCTGATAAAGGAAAAGAGTTGGAGTGCTTCTCCTAACATTTGGATACTCACTTTTACAAGGAAAGTGTGAAAATAGTCTAGAGAGTCCTCAAATTGACTATATAAAACCACACCTGGAAAACAAGTTTTACTGGTACTAGAACACACCTCTCCTATCTTTCCCCCTCTCTTATTAAAATGCAAACTTATCCAGAATTGCCCGATAAAAGGTAAGTTTTCTATTGCAATAAGAACAAAATGTTTGCTTTCAGCTCTGCTCTACAGTTTATCTGCTGGTTTAAGCCCCTCCGCGTAGCTCTGCTGTTTGTCCTCTGCCTATTCCGGAAAATAGGGCAGATGTCCACCCCCATCTTGACTGCAGCGTAAATACATACATATATATATATATATATAAAAATATGCGTGTATATAGCTGCTGGAGTCTCACGTGACAGTTCCCTCTGGCTGCCCTCCTCCCGGGGAACACCCGGTGGCCGTGAGTGTTCGCGGTGGTTTTTCCCAGGAGCGAAGGTTGCCGGCTCTTCAGCCGTCTCCCTGAGGGACTCGGGGCACCTTGAGAGCTCCTTGGCCCCGGGCCCACGTGAGCCGAGCGCGCCGGCGCTCGCACCTTGTTTCCGTTGCTCTTCTGACTGTGCTTGGCACAGGGCGCTCTTGAGATAACGGGGTGTCACCTCTTCTCTTGATGGTACCGCCAGCGCCACTAAATGACCTACCAAGCAGCCGGGGTTCTGCTCGCGCTTAGAGTCGCCTCTGTTAAGGGACAATAACTAAGGCAGGCAGTGTGGGTAATTAACCGTTTGCACTCTCCCTGTGTGCTAAACTTAAATGCATGCCCAATACCAAGTATAGGCTGTGTGCGGGGTTGATGTTCCCCTTGAGAAGGGCTGGCTGCTAGAGCTGCAGGTAGGGAGCTTGTCCTAGAATCTGCTGCTGGGTGGTGGGTTTGGCTTTGAATGACGGGCTGCTCGGGCAGGACCTGGGTAAAGCTCTATGTGAACTGAGAGAAAGAGACGAGAGTACGGGACTGCGCCAGTTCCCTAGCTCTGCTTTAGAACAGCAAAAAGAGAAAGACTAAGCTACTCCAGCCAAAATGAGCTATAAAAAGAAGAAAAATTCTCCTCTCCTTTGCACACTTTTGTCAGGCTAAAATAGAAAACTTGTAATTTTTTTCAGTATTCCCACTGTACTTTGTCTTGCTAAGCCTGAACTGAGAAGAAATACCACAAAGCATTGGACTTGTAGTGCTGAGTGACATCCTTTTCCTATTCCGCCTGTGCAGTGGTGCTTTCCGTGACGGTCACGTTGCTCTTCTGGAGTTTCATGTTAGCGCTCAGACACGTAGGCAGCTCCTTACTCTCTGTTTGAGGAGCAGTATGAGCACTGGTGAAGTTTTGGTGAGTTCAGTAGTTTTCATCTCTTGGGTCATGCTTCCAGCATCTTTTACACAGCACCTACCATCTTTTTCCTGTGCTACCTTTCGACTCTTCTCAAAGGAGCCAATAGCCTCATTACAGAATGCAATAACCCTGCTTGGTGTGGGCATTAACCTTTCCTCTTGAAGCATCTTGACATCTGGTTTGCATTTCTGGGGCAATCATGCCCTCCACCAAGACCTTAAAGGCTTTTCCTGCAATAATTCTGGTCCAGTGTCCTACAGGACTTTTGATTCGTTGTGTGCTCTGAGCTTTGGGGCAGCGCCCATTATTTAAATTATTTTACAGGCTCTAAGCTCCCAGAAAAGCAACATAAATACGGTAAGTTCTTTGCCTAACCTTTGTTGTAGCTAACCTACAATTCTAGCTAACCTGCTTTTATTAGTGGCAGCCTATCATATATTGTACATTATCTTGTACAATAAAACTGCTTTCTCACACAGGGTTTAGAAGACTTTTTCTTCTCTAAGAAGTCAAGGAGATAGTTAAAAACTGTGCCATTGTTTCCTTCAGGAAGGACCAACTGTACTTTGCTTTACAGTTGGAACAAATACATATTAACAGGAAACTCCATGTGATAGTCCTAGGCTAATACAAACAGAGTATTCACACTTGGTCTGTGCAAGGCTTTTTGATGGCAAGTGACAACCAGGAGTAGTGATCTATTGGCTTGACCTATGTAAGACATAGCAAAGAGGAAGAATGCACTATACAGGAAACTTAGTTTCTTGAGGGAATCCTGCCTCTCTGCGTGCTCCTCCTCTGCTCTGCAGCTTTTATTTGCAGAGAGACCAAGGGCTGGGAAGGGGGTTGGAGCCCTGCTGCCTCCCCACCTCAAAAACAAGAGGACAAATCTAAAGAGGAAAATCCTTGGAAGAATCTGTGTGGCAGAGATCTACCCCCTTCCTTTGTGTTGCTTTTTGTTGTTAGGATTAAGGTATTTTTTATTGTATACTTCATCTTCAGCTCTGGGTTTTGTAGGCTGTTGCTCTCTTCTAACTCCAAGTGGTAATGATTTTTCATCTAGGATTTCATATAGGACTTTCTAGACTTTCTTCATTAAAAGTAACATAAAACAAGCACTTTTTAAAATGGCCCGATAGGGGCCATGTGATGTTCACTGCTGATTGCTCATTTAGTCTCCTGTTCGTGGACTGCAATGTGCACCCATAGGCTACAGGTGTGGCAGAATTAGTAGTTTTTCAGCAGTCAGTCCAGACTTGCAAGAGTTCAACCTAAGATCTTTGCCTATAGGGTATTTATGCACATGAACTTCATTAAGAATGAATGTTTTCTTGGCATACTGAGGCTAGTTTTGTTTTCAAAAAGTAAAACACTGAGCATTGAGGATGGTTTCATAAAAGAGGTTGCCATCCTTGTTTATTCTCTGTGCTAGTTTCCTGTTGATGCTATTTATGATCTAGAGTCCTTTCCTCTCTCTTGTCTTTTCCTCTCATTTAGCTGTCCTGCATTTACCAAGTTTTACCTATTCACCTTCCAGCGTCTGCCATCTATTTGAATTTTTGTCCTCAGGCAATGCCACAATGCCTGTGGGGAAAGAGCTGGTGCCTAGATGCAATCGGAAATCGTTGGATATAAATTAGACTAAATATATACCAAGTTACAATGTGGAGATGACTATGCAGTACTGTGTAAGGTGATTAGAAATGTATGTTGGTAGAATGCTGGCTTGCAAAAATATAAACTCTTTCCGAAAAGATTTTTCTGTTGAAAATTAACTAAGGAATAGTTCTCTGGCCTGGCATAGAAGGTGTGATGAGAGGAGAGACTGTTCCTCTGCCTGCCTTGTAAAATCTGGTGACGGGGAGCTCAGGTGCTGCGGCACACAGACCCTCGGGGCACTTGCCCAGCTAATACCCTGTTCCTTGTGCTGAATGAAACAGCTTCAGCAGCAGCGATTGAGAGAGACCGTGCAGCTTTGCTGGCTGTCACAGCGCGTGCTAGAAATGGAGGGGAAGAGCACAGCAAGGGCCCGAACCCAAGTGGTTTGGCATAGCTTTTCCCTGTCACAGAATATATTCTATCAAATCTCATGTTTCCATCAGAACATGCACCATTTCCTGCCCAACCCTCGAGGGAGGGGAAAGAATAAGATTACACGTCAAAGGGAAAATTTCCAGTTATTAGTATTATTGTTTAGTATTTTCTGCAGTTGTATCTCTTACCTGAAGGTGTCTGTCTAAATCTGCATTGCAGTAATGCTTTTTACTGCTGCTCTTCCCTGTATTCGCAATCTCAAAACTACATATTGGTGAACATCCCCATGGCTGAGACACACAACTTCTGAAAGATTGAATTATGATGCTGGAGCATACATTCTGGTGAAGTAACATGCATTGGATCTGCAGCCCCATTATAATGCTCAAATAATGATGAGCAGGATAAGAATCTGTCAACACTGAGCCTGCACCGTCCTCCTGATGTCCTTCATTTTCCACGTTGTCCTTCCAGTTCTTCTAAAGCTATATGGTTTACAGAGGCCAAGCCTTCCTTGCCCTGCTCTATTTACCAGTATAAGCAATCACAGTTAAAAGGTAAATGACAAAAACGTGATTTAACTGTGTAGAAATTCACTCCAGTTACAAGGTTGATGAGGAAGTTAAGAGTTGGTGACGAGTCACACCGGTGACTGACCGTAGCTGTACATCCAAAGACATTCCAAGTACAAACAAATAAGGTGGAGTCAGAGATTCCTGGGGGAGTTGCACGGAATCTACCCAAGATAAATCACAGGATGCCCCAGAAGAGGTGTGATGGTTCGTTATTTCATACAGTATCTCCTTTTGATTGCACTCATTTTCTCCTGGCCATTGACTTGCTGCCAAAAGGAGCACAGATCCAGCAGTTATCTATGCAAAGCAACTCCCTGGTGGTCTGATACATTCAAGAAATGATAGTGCTAATGAGCAAAACTTTTATGAAAGTAAAGAGCGAGCTGAGGTCAGTTCTGATATGCCACTGAACACAGATAAATTGACTATCTCTCTGGAAAGATAGAGCTCGATTTACAGTATTCTAAAGTTTGTATTTGAGGTTTCAGCTTAATTTAGTGCCTGATTCCAACCTTTTCCATGGAAAGGCTTGCACTGAGAATACATAAAAGAGAATTCAAGAAGAAACAAAATCCAACTGCATTCTAAATAGTGATTTTGGTGATGGTGGCTGTGTGTTGATCTGGTAAGTACCCCCAGCTTGTCCCATGGACCCTGCTTTTCAAATGTTCCAGGATGTATCACTGTAGTTTATTTTATAATGCCTTATCAGTTTTGTTACCCGTGACATTTACTAAACGAGAATTGTTATCTCTCAGTGAATGGTTAGTTGTTCCATTGGTCTTTCTACATATTGAATTAAGCCAGAAAAGATGAATGCTAATGATGTAAAACTACAGTTAAAATCCAGAGAAAAAATGACATTGGGGGCTGAAAAACACTCACAGTTGCCTGTCATGTGGCAGGTTTCTTCAGCTGTCAATGGAAAGTTAAAGTCTGGATCAGTTCTAAATATTGAAATATGGCCTACTACATCACCTCTATCTTTTCTTTATATTTCTAAGTATAGTGAATATACTGGGTGCTGTTTTTACTAGTCAGCTGAAGGATTCTTTTGTGGAAATGTACTGACCTCTCAAACCTGTTTTGAGATGAAGTGGCTAAATGGTCCGAGTGGCTACCTGGGGTAAGCCAAGCTTTGTTATTTGTGATACATTCAATCATGTAAGTTATGTCTACACATAGACTCTTTTAAGCCCAAAACCAGCTGTGTCTATGTGTGTGTGTGTGTGTGTGTTAGTGCTTTCAATGAATAGTATAGCACAGAAGCATATCCCAAGTTTATATACAGGCCTGTATTTATATGATCTCAGTGTTTTAGCGCAGTGCTGCCCACCGACTTTGGCTGAGATAGCTCCATTTGTGGGTATGAACCCAGCAGGTCTGCGGAGTCTGTGAACACTGGCGTGCTACAATCATTTGTTCCAGCGAACAGCGCTGGCTGCCTGCGAGGAAACAGGTTGCCTAGGAATGGTATAGTGAAAGCTGAGTCTGTGAAAGAAAACATCTGCTCTTTATAAATGCCCATGTCCACCCTGTGTTAGTAGTGGTTTTGCTGGAACATCCAGAAGTGCGGAGACAATCGGGCACTTGTGGGATTCTTCGGGTTAGAAGAAATGCAGCACATTAGATACAGGAGGCACAAAGCTGCTTATTCTCGACTGCCATCTACTGATAGAGCGTCTGTGGTCTCTACGTGCAGGCAGATGCTCTTTGTAAACAGTCTTGTAGCATGGGAAAAGCAAATGAAGAGTCTGCATCTAACACCTTATCTCCAATGCTTGCTTTGTTAAGCAGTCTAGGAGTTAGATCAGAGTTGTTGAAAACCTGAATTCCTCTTTGCTCTGCTTCTTTTTTTGGAGACTGTCACATCCGTGCATCCAGGGTACACAAGCAGCGAGTTTCGGGAGCTAGAAGAGCTGTCAGTTCCAGGAGACAAAGCTGTGTGGAGCCCCGTCTGCGCTGGGTGAAGCGTGCACGAGCACACGCCTGTGTTGCCTGCGGGATGGGGCTTCAGGCACCGGTGTTTAAAGCTCAGGCTTGTTGTTGCGTGCAAATGAGCAAGTGTATCTAGCTTCTACACATGGAAATGGTCACAGAGAGAGCAGGGCTTTGCAGGAGTCTTAGAAACAACACTGAGATGGCTGTTGGGGTATCACAAGGTCCTTCCCAACACTGTCTCATGTAGCTTATGGAAAAAAAAAGTCTGGAAATTCTCATGCTCATTTTCGGATGGATTTAAAGAAACTTCAGGGGTCTGCTGGCTCTCTTGCTTTTAAAAAAAGAGGTTTTGTACTGAAATTATTGGGGTAGCCACAGTGGTGAATATTTGTTTGGCTGCAGCAAGACCAACTGGTGAAATGAGTGGAGGACTGCAAGCACAACAAAATGTTTTCACATCTGATAGGCTATTCATCTAGTTTTGATATTCACAAGTTACATTATATGAGAGCCTGGGTATCAGTAATTTTTTAGTGCGAGACAGATGCGCAAGGCTGACAAATCAACGTTCTTTTTCCCTACTGTTGTGTTACAGTTAGGCAGCTTTAAAAATATCCGGGAAGACTAAATTACTGAGAAGCCTGCAAGTGTTTGGGGTTATACATATACATATACATATACACTGGATGGTCAACATTGAGTTTATCTGAAGGAAGATAGCTCTGCTTAAAGCCTTTCCTCCCTTAAGAGTCAAAAGAACATCTTGCAGAGTGACTCATTTCAGATATGGTATGAGTTGCTTCCTGAATGTCTCTGCCTTTCAGAGCCCTGAAACTCAAGTTAGGCTTAGTTTAGGCTCCTTGTTTACATATTTCTCTTAGATACCTTTAATTAGGTGGGTTTGCTGGGTTAAGGGTGGTACTTCGGTCTCTTGTTAAGATGTCCAGTGCTGCTTGCCCATGGATTTGATATTAACTGGCTGGACTGACAGACTTACCATTTGCACACCTAGGGGTATTAAAATCATACAGCCATTTTGGGCAAGTTAATTTTGGAACGTCTTTCATCTGAAGAAATATAGCATTCTTGAGCTTTGAAAGGTTATGTTTGGCTGTCAGAGTTGTATCTTTGGTTTTGCCTATGAAAATTCATGTATTTATCTATGTTCTGAATTTCTGGGGGGGAAAAAAATCACTGTTTTCAGATGACTTGTGGAAACTTCAAGGCTTGACAGTTCAGTTTCCTCAGAGTCATAGTCATGTGGAAGAAACTCAGGTTTGCGGCAGAATAGAAACAGTTTGTGCAATTGCTGTCCATAACTGCCCTGGACTTGTCTAGTGTCGACAGCAGAAAGCAGGCAGTAACAGAGTCTGTGTTGTCCTTCTGGCTGAAGATAGGGGAGGTATCTAGCCAAAAAAAAAAAATCAAAAAACCTTCTGGCAAACTTTTCCTGTTGCCTGTTTGCCTGGTGCCTCCCTCCTTTCTTAGGCTGCCAAAGTGGATGGAGGAAGCTACAAACGCTGGATTAAAAAAACCAAAGGGGTAAGAGCCGAGCGTTAGAAGGAAATGAACGGCCGGCTGAGGCCGGAGGAGCTGTGGGAATGGGAGGCCCGTGCAGCCCATGGGGAGGGAGGTGGAAAGGCTGCAGCTGTGTGCTCCGTCCTCACACGTGCGCCAGGAGAGGTGAAGTGCGATTGTGCCAAGGGCCTCAGGTATCATATTTCTCATATGACTTTATGAACTTTGATTCTCTTGCTTAACTTGCGTGAATAGGTACACCTGCATTCAGAAATATGGTATCTCCCATGTTGTACAAAAGAATAATTCACTTCCTCCTCATCACGATGAGAATTTGCAGGTGTGCTCATGCGAGCAGAGACTCCTTAAGGGAATCAGAGATGTGCCTGTTGTGCCAGGGTTTGTTCCTTTGTTTACTCATTTGCTTCTTTTTTAAATGACTGTAACTTTGCTTTTTTATTTTTATTTTTTATTTTTATTTATTTTATTTTTATTTATTTTTTGGCAGTGTCCAACAGAAAACATTCTTCAGATGATCAAAGCAGCCTGTTTCATTATTAAATATTGCTGAATATTTCAGTCCTGATTATACAGCAATAGTGATAAACTTGTCAGGATTGGAATTTAGCCTCCCTTGTAACACCCAGCCTGAATGCAGAGAACTAACTAAATAGGTTAGTAGGGTTTGATATTTTTACAGTGCTGTAAACATGCAGAGTGTTATATGAGTAGCAAATCCATTCTTATGTTTTCACAACCATAAAACGCAATCCAGGAAGGTGCTAAATACGGTGGCACTGATCCAGTAATGCTCTTAAGGATGTACTTTGCTTCAGAAGTCCTGTGAAATCCCATTGACTGCAGGTCTGCAGAGGGTGGGTGGCCTTCAGGCTGCCTGGCTGTGTGGTGAGGAGCACTCAGGTATCCCAGGAACTCTCAGCAGGAGCAGGATTACGTCTGGGGAAGACAAGTTTGCTGTGTGAAGTTTCATAGAGAACAAGTGATTCGTTGGTGAAATGGGGAGGAAAAATGATATTAGGAGGTTTTTTGAGGAGTTACCCAACGACTGCCAATTGAGTAGAGAAAACTTTAATTTATGCTCTTCGAAACATGTAATTCATTTCTGGGAGGAATCCTGGATGCGTAAGGAATGCTCAGCCCTTGCTGTTGATCTGAATTAACTGCTGCTTATTTTTTGAGATGGATTGCTGCATGACATGAAGTGAGTTAGATCGGTTTGCCCGGTCTCCTGTCCTGCCAATCTTTTACCCAGACCTCTGCAGGCTTCGTTTTGGAATGGCAATGGCATTTACTTTTCATGAGTGTTGAAAGAATTTCTCAGTCATTATTTGAATCTATAGAAATCTAGCATGAGTTTCATTCCGAGGGAACGTTTATGTGAAGAAATGCTAAAAAATATATGCTATTAATAAGATCCCAACTGATCCATGGGAATGAAAACCCATAGTAGTAGACAGTGTGCTGCTCTCTGGAGCTCTGATCTCTCTCTTTTTTAGTGGAAAATGTTTTGGTGGGCAGTTCCACCCCTAATTTTAGTTTCTTTTCACTTAGGAGTAGAAGCTTTGACTCTTAGTCCATAAGCAATGCTGTTTAGTTGTGTTTCTCCAGAAAAAGCATAGAAAGATGATGGTCTTTGATTTGCTGCCCTCTGCTGGCTTAATGGATTGGTGAGGTTATGTTTTTAACAAGTCTACAGTTATTATTAGTATTCTGAGTATATTCAGGAATATTGCACCATCTCATGCAATTTTCAATTTGCTTTGAACAGGAGCTTTTTATGTGTCAGGTGTTTTATCCCCATGTCACTGCCCCTGTTTATGTTTATTAGTCACAATACATTTGTCTTCGCACGTTGTGGGACAATTTGCATGTAGAAGGATTGCCTGTTAGGGCAGCGCTTGTGTAAAGCTTGGATGTACTTTGTAGGTGTTGAAATGATTCACTTATCGTCGTGCTCCCCTGCCTCCTCTCTTTGTCTAAGAAGGGCATAAGATTTTAAGAGGTAAATCAGGCACACCCACAGGTGTATGGTTTATCTAGATGACAGTACATTCTCATGCATGCATGTATATGGGAAGTTAAATTCTTTTTCATATAGACATGATATTTTCTATACTGTAAACTTCAATTCTTCATCACTGCCAACTAATTTGATTTTTTTACCTGATTATCCGTAAGCATCCTCTTCCCAATTCTGTTGTGCATTTACAATATCCTTTGGGTATGCGTACATTGCCCTTAAATGTGCTGTATTTTGAGGAATCCCATAATGCCTGCCCTGCCACACTTTGGTTTTCTTGAGAGCTTGGTCACTTACGATTCATGCTTATAAGGACGTTCTCATTTCTGAGGACGGAGCAGGGCGGGATAAAGGGCCTGGGTTTAATTTACAGTGATTCTAATCCAGTGACTTCAGCTGAGCCGTGCCGTTGTGTGATGACTTAGGTGCTGGATTTTGCAGTGTGTTGCTGTCAAAGCAAAGGGTTGGCGTTGCATGTCTCCAGGGAAAAATATGAAAAATAAACTAACAGTTAGCACTTTCAGTAAGCGAATGTTTTAAATGTTCCTGATTGCTCATTTCGTGTTTTGAGGAGAAACATGCAGATTTTTAAGGAGGTGTGGGATAAAAACTGCCTATTTTCTTTCTTTACTCAAACTTCAAACTATTTGTATTCTTATTGGTTCAGATACCTTGAACCTCTCTACCACTAAACTAAGTGGATATTTCAGGTCTTTTTTAAGAGATGTACCTACAATCCTTTATGTGCTAATATATTTCATAAAAATAGGCAATTGGTAGACCAACCTGAGCAAAAAAGATTTATGTAAAAGGATCCTGAATTTGCATGCAAAGTTTTTTTTGTTCCCCTGTATTTTGCTTGCATAGAGATGCATTTGGAAACAGTTTAATAATTACTTGCTATCTGTCTTTTTAATAAGAAGTAAAGATATGTCAAAGAAAATTTATCCTTATCTTGGAGACTCATTTATTTGCTGTGTGCCTCATTTTCCCTATGTTTCAGATGGAAAATGGGAGTGCTCCTTTACTTCGTGGACATTGAATGCGTGTTATATAATATACAATAAAAAGTAGAGAATTTTGATCGAGTGTTTATGGAAGGTATTTACACAATTCCCATTGATTGGAAATGTGGTTAGTGTGTTTTGGTTTTTTTTCATTTGCTTTTATTTAAAAGATTAAATGTAAGTTGCTGAGGAGCGTAGAGAGGAATTCTTAATAGCAAGCATGTCTTCCATGTATAGACTCCATGGATTATCCTGCAGAAAACTCTTGTCTTGATGCTGGGGATTACATTATACGCCACCTTTTTGCTCGAGGACTGGCACGTTCCTGTGGGAAGACTGATTCCTGCCAGTGTTACCACTGGCCCATGCCAATGCTTATCCTTAATTTTCATCACAACTGATTTCATTCACAGTTTAAAGTGAAAAAGGCAAAGGAAGGCCTGCCGGGGTCGCAGCTAATTCGAAGTGAATAAATGGATGTGTGGAACTGAAGACAGTGATGGTAGCTGGAGCACAAGTGTGAGCATTGAGAGAAAAAGAAAGGAGTTACATCCCGGTCCCTTCCGGATGGGCTGGCAGGAAGGGCTTGGGTGAAAGGGGTGGGAGGTGGCCAGCCCTGGAGACCCTCCTTTCCTTGCATAAATGTACCCCCTTTTGCTGTTTGTGGCCCAAAACCGTGCATCCAGCTTCTGCAAGCTGTAAATTCCACGGATATTGGTGACCGTTTGTAAACACAGAAAAAGTAGAATTTTTATTTTCTGCAGTCATTGGCCAGTACTGAATAAAGCGCAGATGGCTACACTGGAGACTCTTCTTCTTCCCTCAGTAATGAAGAATGAAACGTGGCTACTTGACAGAGCTCCTTCATAGCTGTACAGGGGCTTTTACTTGCATACTGCAAGATAAATGGGAGAGAAAGAAACCCAAAGCCACCTACCCTTGCAAATTCATGCACATAGCTGAAAACAGACTTTAGTTGCCAAGGCCTTACACAGTGATCGCTGCCCCTTGAGCTCTTTCCAGCTTCATCTGTTCACGTCAATGTGACTAATCTAGCAAGTCCTTTTAGAAATGGAGCTATAGGTCAAAATTCAATGACTTATTACTCACTCTTCATTTCTTTCCCTTTCCATACTTGTTCTCATTTCCCTCTTTTGCTCCACAGTAGCTCTTGCAATTTGCAGCAGTGCTTTGCAGATGCTGGAGAAGAAATGCATTACTCTGTCATTTTGCGATGATATTTTACGTGTTTGGCTTAGGGGAGATGGCTCTAGGCCTATATTATTTAACTGCCCTGATTCAAGAAAGCCAAACTGGAAGCCGCTGACACGAGCGCGTCATGGAGAGCATCTGGTTTTGGTCTTAAATGTTTTAGTCTCCCAGATGCACTCTGTGTTGCTCTGAGGCAAGCAGCAGTGCCGCAGGGTGGTGGGCGCAGCCGAAGCTGCTCAGGGGAAGGGTCGGCACCTCATGGCCCTGCAGGTGGGCGCCGGGCTCGGCAGCGGGGCCGCCCCGGGCAGGGCGGACGGGGTGCAGGGATACACGTGGGCTGAGGGTGCCGCAACTGCCGCTGTTGCGAATCTCGCCTTGGCAAGCAGAAACCTGCAGGGACTCGTTTGGTCGGGGGGCTGAGGGGGAAGGAACAGCTATTCTCATCCCCTCTGTGATAGTCTTTTATTTTTCTTCTTCTTTTAATTTAAAAATGGAATTATCCGATGTGGTGTTTTAAATGTCAAATGTCAGATTTCATTTATCCGAGGCCTTTTTTGAGGAGTGGTTATAAAGACAGTGTGGGTAAACCCTGTTAAGTATTGGCTTATTTGGGCCCCTTTTATAAGTTGTTAAAAGTTAGAACAGTAAAAAAGGCAAATATTTGAAATGTTGAAGGGGGGAGGTTCAGTAATAGCAATTCTTTAAAATGGAGATGAATAATGGAAGTTCTTTCAGAGGGGGTGGGAAACAAGGGCATTTCTGTGTGTGTGTATAGGTAACTTATAATGGAATAAATATATGTGCTGTTTGACTGCATTACTTCATTTCTATTTTATTCTTTTACAGATTCCTTATTGTGCTGATATGCCTTATATTCAGCGTGCTTTCTACAATTGAACAGTATGTAGCTCTGGCTACAGGAACATTATTTTGGATGGTATGTATGCGGACACTTACATGACTGATGTATGTTTGTTCTTAAAGTGTAAATTCTGTTTCCTGAACTAGTATTAAGCAAGCAGTCTCTTCCTTATGGTCTAATTCACAAGAGTCTTCTTTCTGTTTCTTCCTAATGAGGCTGTAAAACCAAAGAAGCTCAGAGAGTCAAAGTAGCATGAAACACACCAGGGAACACTCTTACCCTATATGGTCCACACTGAGGGCGCCTGCATTTTGTCCAATGCACACAACTGTTCTAATTAAGCTCGAATCCCTCATATTACTCGGGATATTGTTCAGCCATGCTGAAGGCCAGATACCTAGGCTTAGAAGACAAAGTAAGTGGAAGTCCTTTCCTTAATGGGAGTCAGCCTCCTCTCACAAGTGGAAAATTCGCATGTTGTCACTGGCTTCAAAGATCAGTCAATTTGCTCTACCCATCTTAAGCATGGAGAAAACTTAAGTTTATTGTTCATGATTTATTAGTGTCATTATGTACATATCAAGAAATATTCAGAGTGTTGTTGTCCTGCCAGTTAAGTCTTCATATTCAGGAACTTTAGAAGTCTAAGAAACAGAATTTTAAATCTACAAAAATGCTGCATTTTTGTGGTAGTGATGAGCTGCTCACTAGTAGTTGCTGGTTTACCTGTATTTGTAGCTAAATGACGGTTATTTACTAAAGAAAGCATTGTCATCATATAAAGAAAATAGTAATTAGCAATTTAAGGGTTTGTTCAAAATAGTTTTTTCAGCAGTGTACCAGTAAATGATAATATTAAGATGAAAAAGTCCATTTAAAACCCTCATCAATTACCATGTTCATCTAGCTAATCAAATATGTTAAGATTTTGTATCTAACTTGAATGCTATAGGAATATAACACATTCAATTTAGTGTCAACCACTCTATGTTTCCATGCTATATGTTTGCATGCTTGCTATTTGTGTAAGATAAAGATAAAACTTGTAAGATATTGCAAGCAAGTGCATTATTATAGTTAGTAGTCAGGTAAGGAAGTGCTTACATATTTTTTTGCATCCATTAGCTCTCTCACTTTGTGATTGTGGGTTTTTTTTAACAGATTTAAGGGTTTTTTTCTTTTTCTTTTAATAATTTGACAATTTCTGTGATGAATTGCAATAGTATCACTAAAAATTCATTTTTACTTTGTCTTTGATATTACAAGAAGAAAAATACATTTGTATTCATGAAATCATGGAATGCAGGTACTATATTATATTTCTATATATACTACATATCAAAGCAGGTACTGTATTATCTTTTTGCTAAGCAGGATGAATTTATGTTTCTGCTCTAGCTGTGGTTAATTTTATACGTTGTAATCCTGCTCTTAGCATTTCCCAGGAATTCAGCAGTTGTGTAACATTGGCAAGTTCAGTTTTCCTTTTCTTTAAGGATTATCTTTGTAAGGTCTTAATGCCATGTAAAGTAAGGCCAAGTGCCTGTTTGTGTATGAACAGACAGTATAAAATCATCCCTCTCCATGTGTCAAGATAAAGCTCATATATAAAGAGTTTATGGTGATGTATGGGATTTATCCTAGCAAATTAAAGTAAGCACAGTCAAGAAAAGTATTCTGCATTTGTTCATGTTTTTAATGGATTTGATTTTGGGAAGATTTACATGCACTTGGGCCAGGGATGCAACTGGCCTATGTTTATATTTCAGTATATCAGAAGGGCTGGATCAAAAGTTAGCTGTTAAAATCTGTAAAATTACTGTGCAAGGTTGAATGTGATTTCAGTACTGAATTGGCCTAACTATATAAAGAGCTTTTCTATTGAATTTTGTAGTACATAACTGCTATAAACTGGTGAATTACATGTTGTTAGCGTTAAAAAGAATTCTCACAGGAAAAAAAATACAATGCAGTGTTTTCACTAAAGACTCCTTATTTTTGATGCAAAAAACATGTGGTGGTCTTGAGGAAATGTAGAGGGTTGGCAGGGGGGCATTGGTCCAAAACACTTAGGTGGACCACATTCTCTCTGCCTTACCCACTTTTGGTGGGACTTTCAAAGGAGTTATCGTATCTTGCAAGATGAATATAAATGTCAGAATCTGTTTCCTGTTTGTTTCAGTCCGGAAAGATCTCCTGTTCTGTTCTTACTTTAAGATTTTACTTTCGCTCTAAAGTGTTACTGACTTTATCTTATCATTACTAACACTGTCAAGATTAGATGTAACTGAGTTCTTGGGAGGGGTTCATCATAGTTCACTGAAGAGCAACTTCATAAATGCAAACAAAGTAGAAGAAGGTGTGTAACACCATGCAGGGATTCAGAAAGAAGAAAATGCAGGGTAAACTTCTGATCCGAAGGGTCATGCAAGGAGACTTCTTAGGCTTAGGAGGGCGCTCTTTCTACTGCTTTGCTGTAGAATTAATTTCTGTTTTGTGGTTGTAGAGGGATTTCTAGTTATACCACAATAATAATTATACCATAATAACAATTATACCAGAATAATAACTTAATTTAGAAGCAGACTACAAAAGCAGGTAACAGTGTCCTTCGTTCACCTCCGGCGAAGTTAATTTACAAACTAGTGCTGATAACAGAGAGGCTGCAAAGGCCAGCGATGTAGAAACAACCTATCAGCAGGAGCATAGCAATCTAAAAGTTTTCTGCCTGGGTTTAGCTGGGACAGTGCAAGGGAGGTAACCTTAAGCCCGAGTGAACCCAGAGGAACCTGCGGCTTATGAGGTCTCAAGTCCTGCCATGAAACTTGAGATACACTGCCCAAGTGTGTGCTCTGGGAGATTAAAATAATTTTAATAGTAACACATAGAGACTTTTAACTCTTTCTGAAGGACGTAAAATTTGAGGCTGCTTTTCCTTTTCTGCATTCCAAACGGAAATTTAATAAAGCTTTCATCAGAAGTAGATTGCCTTTGGTTTATATATCAGTTCTTATGCAGGCTGCAATTCTCTCTAAATGTGCTACTTTCTGTAATGCCTTAAAGGTAAGGCTGCAATGGCTGGTTGTACCAAATGTGCAATGTTGTGCTTGGAAATTATGTGTACAGGAGTTCTGCAGATCATTTTGTGTATTTTGTTTTTCCTTTTGGTCTGGACAATACAAGAAATGAGTACAGCCCAATGAGTATACTAAGAAAGTCCTCCCCCTAAGGCCTGGGTGTGCTGAGCTGTACAGCCCAATGGAGCAGGTCTGATTAGATGAACTTGCTGTGTAGACACTGTAAATGTGACTTCCCATGAAGGTGAGGCAGAGTAGCTATACAAGCGTATGTAGGTGTTCCCAGTATTTGTAAACTGGAATTGCTGCAGGGTCCCTTCTGCAGCCCCCGCGCAGAGTACGCGTTAGGAGGAGCGCAGAACCTGGCCTTCCTGGCCAAAGGGCTATTCCAAGAGGGCCCTTGAAGACACTCGCAGTCGGGACCTTTATTTCCTCCATGTAGCCAAGGGCTTTTGCTCAAACCCTGAAAAGATACAAACATCTGGACAACCTCAGCAGAGGTGTCTGAAACCAGAAAGACCGATTGTGTGTTTAAAGTTACAGATATGTGTAAGCTGAGTCTGCACTTTTTCATGAACCTGGCCTGCATGTTTCGGTAATACAGTCACACAAGATATAACATTATTCAAAAATAAGATCTAAAAAGGCCATTGAGGTTTTTAATGTATATATAGTGGATGCATCATATTACCTTTTGCTCTGGAGCTGTTTGTGTTGTTAAAATGTCATGTCCAACTACCAAAGTAGGAAGAGGTTATGTTATTGTCTCTCTTTTATTTTAAAATGCTGCTATTTTTCTTAACAACAACAAAAAAAAAATGCAGGCTCGACATGGAAAAATAAACAAGGGCAAGTTTAAATATGCATTCCAAGTGGTGTTGCAATTTTAAACAAAAAACTTATAATTAGCTGTTAAATCTTTCTAAATTTGTCACTACACCTCACAAGGCAAAGAGCCTTGATGAAAGCTATACCTAAATGCAGTTGTAATGGGAGATGAGGAGAAAATTGGCCTTTTGTTGGTCTGGAGAATGTAGTGAAAGCTGCTTAAATTTGCATGTGTTTATTTTATCTTTCTTTCACTAGGTGGTGCTCTTGGAGGGTTTTGACTCGCATTATTTGCTGGCACTTACCCAGCAAGAGCTGCAGTCTGAGCCAAGACTGTGAAAGGATCATCGTTTTGAAGGGTATATGTACACTTGGCCCATTTAAAATAGTGGTGCCGGAGAGTTTTTGCCATGACTCATAAAGAGAATGTGGTGTATCTGTGTAAAAATTGATTTTGAGACTACAATATTTAAACTATGGAAAAAAGTAATTCAGAGATGTATGTTCCCAGAGAGGCCATATTTTTCTTTTATTTTCATAAGCAAGGACTTTATGGTGCCAGAACGCAGCAGAATGCTGTTATCTCAGCATGATCTAAGAAAATCCAAGTGCCTGGTCCAAGGGGATTAAATATTCTGCTGAACGAAGGGATATTTAGTGAGCCTGAAAAAGCTATTTTCTTGTAGGCATCTCATTTCAATATAGATTCTAACCAAAACACTGCAAGGGCATGTTTTTATGATGAAACTATAAGCTCTTTCCATCTTTTTGTTTTCAGAGTTCCTTTTCCACTTCGGGATCTTGCTTACAGAAGAGGTTAAACAATTCTAAAAACATATTAAAAATAAAAGGACTGTCAGTCAAATAAAATCCAATATTCCTAGGCAGTTAATATTAGTGATATTGGCATTGAAAATAAGACAAGATGGCAAAGAATCTAGGCCTAAGACAGTGTTACATTTTCTTTCCCGTGATAATAGAAGCTTTTGTTTCAATCTGGTTTTGTTTTCTTGTTTGTCGCTTGGATATATTTACAGTTTTTGAGTCTGAAGACAGTCTTAATGGAGACCAAAACGCTTCTGGCATTACTTTTCTGATCATCCTCCGTGGTTGAGAAGCTGAGATGGAGACCTATGAAACTGACAGGATAGGCAGCGGGGCTTGTTTTCACTTTCATTCCTCTGAAAAATGAAGCGAGAGCAGTGCCTGTCAAAGATGCTTGAGCGATAGCTCTGCAGATTGCTCCGGTCTCCCTGAGGAACAGCTGGAGTTTGGAAAGCAAAAGATTTTCCCTTGCTCTCTGAGCAATGTCCCTTAGCGTGACCCAGGGTGAGGTCGGCTGATGCAGCAGATGTTTGTGTGACGGACTCGTGCCCTTTAGTCCTCCTGCTCCGCTGGGCCTGCAGTTAGATGTGTCTGTAATATTGTTAACTGCGGTATTTCCTTTCTGTCACTCAGCTGATGGCTGAAGTTGAGAATCCCAACTTTCGCTTGAAGCAAAGTTGTCACCTTCCATCCATCCTAAGACTGTGTGAACAGTCTCTCAGTTGGCTTTAAGCCTACTTAGGTCTATTCTGAACAAGTTTGAGACCCAAATAAGATGCTTTAAAAGTGAAAATAAGATTATCTACTAGGACAGCTGAAGCAATTTAGAGAAATGGGTTTAAAGGCAAAGCCAGATGGCCGTGACTGTTTGATATAGGTGAGGTCAGCGCTAAAAAGGAAGGCCAAGAAGGAAGAAAGATAAGACGTGGAAGGGAAGTATGTTAAGACCAGTAAAGATGTCTTATTTTTCTCTTGTAAGTGCTTAAGAAATATATATATCTAATACCTCGGGAGGGGAGGTACAGTTCTCCGCTAAAATCTATAGGGGGCAGCATTGGATCACACTGACAAAGCTGCTCCTTGGGGAGCCTGGAGGCAGAACCTAGGCGGTGGTGGGATGTAGGTAAAAATACTCTATTAATAGTTAGGTCCTTCCAAAATAGAATGACTTTTTCACACGGGTTTAGGGAATTTTTGAATAAACAGAAATAACTCTTTTTCAATATATATGGTCCATATTCATTGAACAAGGTTGGATGCATTTTTTTCTAGCAGGTTCAAAATGTCCTGGGTTTGGAGTCTAATTTTAGTCTGCCGTGCTGGAGTGTGGATTTAGTGAAGTCAGGCTTCCACACAGAAAGCTGGTTACCTCCACTTCTGCTTTTTTGTAAAAGCCATAAAAATATATATTTTGGGGGATTTCTCTACTGGGAGTTCTCAGCTGAGGTGCCCTAATACCATTATTTAAAATTCAAAGATTATTTAATGCTCAGCAGTAGAATTTCCCAAAGGGCAGTATCCAGAGGAAAGTCGAACATTTCTGAACCATTTATTTACACCTCTTCATGGACAAATTCACTCTGTGCAGTGAATTTAACATGTGCAGTTAAATTTGGGAGAAATTTTATTATCCTTTATCCATATTATGGAGCTGTTTATTCTGCAGTGAAGTCACTATGAGTAAAGGGATCAGCAATCAGCATTTCCCAAGCACACTGGGATTAGCTGACTGCGGAACATGGAGTGTTTCACAGACTCAGCTTGGCAGTTGAGCCTGGCTCTGGAAAGAGGGACCGTCCCCAGCTCGCCCTGGATCTGGTGACAGGTTGCAGGCTGGTGCAAGCCCAAGGTGATAAACTGGGGCTGTCTGCGGGCTGCCTGGTGGCCCTCATGCTCTCGTGTGAGGATCTGCCTTGCTCGCAATGAAAGCAGTGCCTGAATTATCCATCTTTTGCTCTGTGAGCTACAGCAGTGTGGTAGCATTGGGGAAAACCTGCTTTTGTGTTATGCACAGTGCAGGCAGGCAGGGTGGAGGGATGCGTTAGAGGTGTTGTTAATTCACCTGTTCCTCAAGAGCTTGTGGTTACTTTTACAAAGCCACATGCGTGGCTAATAAAATTCGTTCCAAGGTGTGTCTAAGAAAAGACCAGTGCTAAAAGTTGTTTTATTCACTGCTACATCTAGTGTTTGCTTTTGTGGAGCATTCTACTACAGGGTTAAAGTTAGACCAGGTTTTCCTTGGGCTTTAAATCCATGTCAAGCTCTGAGCATTTGCGGGGTTACTCTGAAACAAACATGTTAAACATATTTCTTTGAAATGATACTTAGTCTTCACTATGTCACTTATTAATAAGCAAGAGGAATAATAAAAATTCCACCTTGGGGAAAAAAAAAGTTTAAGATCATGAAATGCTGGTGCACAGTAGAGCCAAGTAGTGAAAAGAAGGATTTTTAAATTTAGGATTTATCTGGATTAGTGTGTAATGTTTGCAGTGACAGGTGTTTCCTTTATGCCTTGCCCAAATGTCTGGAAAGCAGTTTGTCATTAAGTGCTACATTCAGTGTGTATCTCAATTTCAGTATAACTGGAGGGCCTATGGCTTTGTTAGGTCCTTGTTTTCACATCTGACCTCAGCCAGCTGGAGTCTATTGTTTTAAGCGTAATGTAACAGCTGACATAACATAACGGATGTCAAGCTGAAAAGCTGAACCGGGGCAGTGAACTGCGGCGAAGGGTGGGCAAGGGCGATGCTGGCGAGGGAGGGAAAGGGGCAAAACTAGCATCGTGATTCAAAATAGAAGGTTGTATTCCTGGGGGGAATTAGCTGGGAAATAATGGGATGAGTCTGTTGAAGTTCTATTTGCAATTGATTGCATATGATAGACTACCGAGACAGGTTTGAGTTTGCCAGCTGTCACTAGCTGGTGGCTCTTGAATTGCTTTAAGTGGCCCTTGGTAGGCAGAACTGGAATAAGCCCTGCAGGTGGGATGTAATTGCAG